>KN846958.1:3663219-3836672 GCA_000835435.1 Phialophora macrospora | reverse complement strand
CTGTCCTGATGCTGTCCTGATGCTGTCCTGATGCTGTCCTGATGCTGTCCTGATGCTGTCCTGATACTGTCCTGATGCTGTCCTGATACTGTCCTGATACTTATGTACTACTAAGTATATTATTATAGTATTTGATTCCATAGCTTTAAAATTGAAAGCGCACTGGTGTTAGGAAGAGGTCTATAGCACTGATATACATTACAGTACATATCAGAGATCGCCTAAAAAGACTGATAAAATAACTTGAAATCATACCAGATCTTGGACCTCTTTGTGTAGCTTTTACTATGTACCTCTATCTAAACAGCCTGTGCGTGATGACCGATTCGGATTCAAACTGCTGGATGGAGGTGGGTCAGACATCGATTATGTACAGTACTGTATACTACAGTACTGTATGTATCACCACTAGTATGTACTTTACCACGGTGTAACTGGTAAAGTGTGTACACTTAGTGGAGATTCTAAGTTCTCTGGTGTTTGTTTAGAGTTGATTGCGATCGGTGGATGAGCACTTACTGTACTTACCGGACTAGGAGATCTGTTTATATTGTTAAATCCAAAATCGGTGCTGCGGGTATCCTATGATCACGTCATGAGCTTCAGGTCTCGTTGAAAACCCTTCGGTAGTTGAAGATTATGTATAAAAAGAGTTCTCAATTGTACCGAATATGCCCACAGGAGTATCTAAAACCACATACAGACAGCCGCATTCATGATGTTGTAGCCATTTCATCGTACCGGGTACCGGGTAGCGCTCAGATTTCAATCAGTAGATGTACGTGAACTCGTCGTTCTTCCCATCGGTGAGATCCAGGAACGCATTGTCACCCAGCCTCTGTCCATTGTCGGTCTCGTCCATGGGGACGTACTTATCCTCCATCGAGTGATCCTTGATCTTGGCAGCCTTGCCATTCTTGACTCGTCGCCTGGACTGCATTTTGTTTAGGAAGAACAGGTTCGCCAGCTGAATGAGAACGACGGCGAACATGGTGACGAAAATCGCCAGGACCTTGCGAAGGCCGGGGTGATACGCCGGCGCGTCTTTCTTGTTGAACAGCAAGGGGCCGATGATGTTGCCGGAGCTAGAACCCGCGTTGTAGAGAGACATAATGACGGACTTCTTCGTGCTGCCGGCGGTGTTACCGACGATCCAGGAGACGATGAGCGGATTGCCGCCGAAAAGGAAGGCGAGGAGGTAGTATGCCACCAAGAGTCCTGCGGTGGAGCTCGACTCGCGTGGAAGGACATACAGAACCGCCAGGCCCGCAATCACTGGAAGCATAAGTCCTGCGAGGACGAACGCCTTGACTTTCGCCTTTTGAGCCGCCCAGGAAGCGAGGAGGATGACGATGAACTGCATTGCACCGAAGGGCATGTTCAGCAATGACGTCTTGTACTTGTCGAATCCGACGCCTTGGAGAATGAGTGGGCCGAAGGTGTTGGTGACGGAAGCTCCCACGTTGAGAAGCAGGGAAAGACCAATCCAAAGATATGTCTTGGGTTCCATGGCCAGTTCGGCGATGTGCGCCCACTTGAATTCACGATTACCCGTGCCGGTCTGGTTGGCACGAAGGCGTTCGATGGCTTGGGCTTTCTCGTGCTCTGTCAAGAAGCGCGCCGACGGAATATCGTTGTCGAGGTAGTAGTAGATAACCGGAGCGGTGATGATGGTGACGAGTCCAACAAAGAGGAAGATGATTTGCCACTCCTCAAGCACATTGGACCTGATATTTCCGAGTCCGTACGAAAGCGCTGACGCGGCGATGGTTGCGAGGCCGTTCGTGCCGTACCAAGCTGCGACACGAAGGGGTTGCTCGGCCCGACGGTACCACTGGCTTGTAATCACGCTGAAGAGCGGGAGACAGCCGGCCTCAAACAGTCCGAGGAAAAAACGAGCAGCCAAAAGTGAGCCATAGTTGTGGCAGCCTGCCATAGAAGCCTGGGCAATTCCCCACCCAAGGCAAAGCGTCGGCATGAGAATGCGGTGCGGCACCCGAACGATCAGGAAGGACGAGAACGGTTGCCATGCAAGTTGAGCGATAGGAGCGATGGACCCCAGGAATGAGTACTGGTCGCCAGTGAGGCCGGTGTCGGTGGTCATGCCAAATAGAGCGCCATAGCCGAGCACGGTTTTGTCGAGAATCTGAAGGAAATAAACCCAGATTAGAATAACAAGGATCCTCCTGTCGGTCTTGCGTCGAATCCGTTTATTCTAATAGTCATGTTAGCATCCAAGCCTTGTGCAAAGGAACTAGGAAAGACATACGTCTTCATCGGTCAGTTCCACTCTCTCATCTCCGACGATGGCAAGTGCTCGGTCGGCATGTTTCAACGAAACTCGGCGTTCGATGATGTCCTTGGATGGCAGGCCGGACTCGACATCTTCGGCATGCGCCATCTTCCCAGGTTTGTCGTCAAAGGCAGCCATTATGGGATCCCGGATTGCAACTGTTGGTGTTTATCCCGCGGGTGCCGTTGAGCGATGACAGAGGCACAGACAGGGAAGGAGGGCAGGCTGATATATAAACAGGAAGCAATCCAGCACAGAAGAGACATAGGCTAGATTGAAGCTGGGAAGATTTGAACGGTGTGGGGTCTGGGCAGGTGTCATTCGACCTGTTTCCTGCTTTGCCAGAGAGGAGAATTTCCGGGGTCACCGCTTAAGGCTCCCCTTGGCACAGAGCTTTCGGGAATGGTTCGCTCGGTGTGAAGCCATTGAAGATCATGCGGCTACCCCGCAACGCTGTGTCGGTGTTTGAAAGGCAGGATGGGAAACTCCACCGTCGAATCATGAGTGGCGTGCTGCAGATCTAGACAGGACGGGGACTTTGGTCGGTCGCATTTCCGCTACGCCGGCCGCTTTGGCAGGTTCAGAGTGCACCTTTCCGCACCTCGTGGGGGTGGTACCAACAGGCCTATCCCACAGATTACCCCACGATCGTAGCTGGATGACAGTATACCTATCCGCCACAAGCCGTCGAGATGCGGTCTTCTGGGGCTCCTGGAAGGTGTTTTGGTGACGCTACACACTATTTGGCGAAGCGCGTGTCGATGTCGATGGTGTCCAAGCCTCCGTTCCAGTGGTGATTGAACCTCACGTGTCTGCAGGGTGAAACCCACATCACTCCTCAGGTCGGCAACTGAACGAAAACAATAAGCGATCGTCGGCTATTCGCCGTCCCGCGCTGAGCTTCCCCGGATACACAATACGGGGTATCGTGCAGCGGAGTTTGAGCGGATTGAGATGATCAAATGAAGTCCTTGTACTCGCCGAGTCCATGATCCCTTATGGACGCGCTGGACAATAATTTCCGGCCTCAACTGGGCCTATGAGTGATGGATGTCTAAGCTCATGCAAGCCCGGCAAAAGAGTCAATTTATTGTCGCAGCGACTTTCTGAATCGCCTGCGATATTATGTCCCATCTCGCAGGGTTGCCGACGTTGTCGACCTTGGAAATGACCGGGTTACTCGGAAGATGGCTTTGCCTTCTCTGCTCTTCCGGAGGCCACGAAGTGCGCCAGGCCGCATCACAATCGTTGTAAACCATGAGTTGGACGGCGGCGGCGGCATCGCTCCAGTGTAGCTGTGACCACACCACGTGTGCTTTCAACTAGAAACAACTTCCAGCCCTTGCCTCAAAAGGTCGGAGGCACCACTTCGATCTGAGTTTGATACAACCCAGGCCTCAGGAGCCTCGAACGCAACCGTGCTGGCATATCGTGTAACTGAAGTTGACGCCCTTCATGACCCACGCCGAGATCGAGCATTGAAACTAATTTGCCAGGATTGATCGTGGGCTCCGAGGCAGAATTGTCACTTTAGCAGGCAGTCATTGCGAGCTGAAAGCCTCGGAAGAGTCATCACTCCATCGCGCCGTATGCTTTCTTGCCTCGACTTGCTTCTTCCAGTTGTCCCAGTCAAAGACGCCATGCCCATACGTCCACGATCCAATTTCGCGGTCTGGGAGGACTAGGCCCTTCTTCTCCTTGAAGAATACTAGGCCACCCGGGACTTCTCTCAGCGGGTTTCCTTCTCCTTCGCCGGATCTTCCGACAGGCCCAACGTCGAACCCGCAGGCCTGATAGAACCTCTCCTTCCCATCTGCAGCAATGACGCTGCAGGCGATATCTTCTTTGAGTGCTTGCTCTAAGCCCCAGTTGACAAGCGCACGGCCTTGGCCTCGTCTCTGATAGTCAGGGTGGACGGCCAGGCACTCGAGATACCATGATTCCGATCGTTCACCTGTCCAGATGTGATCAAGGTAGTTGTATGATCTTTCGATAATGAGTTCATCTTCCTTCGAGGCCGCTCGATTTGGCGAGATGAGCCCAAGAAATCTCATAAACAAGCGGCATAGTGGCTGAAGCAGACGTCCTACGAGGACGCAGTTAGCGTCCTGACACTGGCCACCATCGTGTGATTTCGAGTAGCGTGGGCTGGGGAGCATTCGTCACGAGCTTCCAGATCATGGTGGTTGGTGGACAACGCCCGCGCAAGCATGCCGTATGATGGCGAAGTAGCTCTGAACGGTATGCCTTATCCCACCAGAGGCTTCAGGTGCGACGACAGGCGAACGAGCGGACCAGACTAGAAAGGCACTTACTTGGATCCAGCGGAGTCAGACCCCAACCGGCTCTATGGTTGTCTCTCCAACCGGGCGCTATACGACTCCAATGCGCAAAGCCGGTCACGATCTCCTTTGTCTTGTCTGCAGCATCAGGTTCCGTCGTCACAAGGAAAACATGGCTCCAGTCCCAAAAGTCCGCAACAAACCGGCGGTACCAGTACTTGTCGACGTCACCAGGGTAGCGTTTCCTGTATGGATGGATAAGGCGGCCGAACAGCACATCATCATCGAACGCGAGGGAGCACGTGCGGGCTGCAGCGGGGAGATCTAAGAATCCTGCTCGGCGGAGTCGGAACGTGGGCCGGGAGGGAGACGGAGATGATGCGTATGCTAAGGCTCCTTCGGACATGGTAAGTGCGGTTGCGCGTGATCTTTAGGACTCCCACGTGGCTGCTGAGTCGAGACTGATGCAGCTTCGGGGAAGCAACTGAGATGCTGCTTACTGTGGTTCCCGAGCTTGCTGCCGGCGGAGTTCGAAAGGGGGAGGATCGAGCTCCGCAGTCTCGAAATCCGAGTTCGGAAGGGTGAGAGAGCTGGATCAGTGGTGAGACATGCTTTTGGTGGGAGAGATTGTAAAGAGTTGGTAGGGAGTCAAGTCAGCGCAGGTCCCGCTGTGATAGTCAGGCCATCGGCGTGTCGAGATGCAGCTGCAATCGTTGAACTCCTGCCTAGCACTCGTCGACCGACAGATGGTGTTGACCTAACAGCCTAGCGACCAGCCCTGGGAGAGGTCAGGAGCACTCGTGCTCAGTGAACGTAGATAAACTCGCGGCGATTCAGGTACGCTTCACAGACGCGGCGCAGTCATCATTAACGCCCTAGAGCACGCGAGGGGTACTGGACTAGCTCCATTAGCGTGTCTCTTGATGAGCACTAGTCACGTTAGTTCAGATCTTATCAGCTTGGGGGGGAGGATGATGCGAGGGTAAGCGAAGGGGTATCTCTACAGAGTTCAGGTACACAACTTGCTTCTGCGATAACGACGAAAATGATTTGGAACAGCTTCAATGCCCCTGGTGGACTGCCAGTCCAGCCTCGAACCCGCGCAAGCTGGGAGAAAATCATACCTGACACTGGCCTCACCGGTCTTTTGTCGATCGCGACATGATGTTTTTTTCGTGGGAAAGCTGGTAGTCTACATTTTTCATGTATACAATTGACCGAAGCATCACGAATCTATGCAGCTTTCCTGCCGGGTTTTTGAGACCTCATCGCCATCCTTTTTCCATACCCATCGAATTCCAGACACCATAGTACCTTCCGCGCAAAGTAGAATCCCATGTTCCTGGACCGTCCATTCGTAGTGTACAGACCCGAGAGTGTGTTTCATAAGGCCCTGCCGGGTTCGGTTTCGTAGTGAACATTCCATTGCACGTCCTTGCGAATGATGTGGTCTTGACTGCCCTGGCTGCCTCCGCTGTCGATCGAGTCATGCTCTCGGCCACCGGTGAGCTTGTTCTTCAAGGGTATTGGCAGTGTTTCTTCGTTGTCATGATGCGATCTGCCCCCCGACTTGGACTTGGTAGTACCGCTGCCGTTGATAGAACCCATCTCGTAACCGCGGGTGGTCTGTCGCCCTGAACCATATGCTTGCGTGAGTGAGGGATCGAGCTGAATGCCGAAGCCGCTGCTGAAGCTTTTGACAAACGATTTCAGGTTGGGTATGGTGGCTGAAATGAGCGACCAGCACAGTTGCACTTGCTGGATCACAATAACGGGCACTATTGCAATGCCAGGATTGTCGGAGCCGGTATAGTCGGCTATGTAGTGGAGATGGAGGATCGCGAGCGCCGCGACCCTGCAGTATCGTTAGCACAGTCCCGTCATACAAATGTTCACACTCACACTAGACGGAACGAGAAGGCCAGCACCACCTGACACTTCATAGAGAACGCCAGATGTACAGGCCACACAACACAGATCACAATCAGGATTAGGAGCCCTTCTGTCACGACATCGAAGGCGGTGATCAATTGCCAGCGAAGAAACTGCCACTGTCAGAAATGCTGCATCGAGTGTCGACACAGAACCACACACCTGATGAGAGCAGCTCGCGCCGTCGCCTCGGATAAAGCCAGGAACCGAGCAGTTGACTGCCACCGCGACGATTGCGAGGATGGCCCAAAGCGCCACTCCTACCATCACAGC
Organism: Phialophora macrospora; assembly: GCA_000835435.1. NCBI lineage: Eukaryota > Fungi > Ascomycota > Eurotiomycetes > Chaetothyriales > Herpotrichiellaceae > Phialophora > Phialophora macrospora. The sequence goes on along the minus strand of KN846958.1, from coordinate 3,829,892 downwards.
AACTCCAACCCAATAGAATGCCCTCTGACGCCGTTTCTGGCCTGTCCTCGGTCCGGACAGGTTGAAAAGTCTCATCATCAAACACAACGTCGAGGCTTTCGCTGCAGCGGCAGAGAGGATGAACAGTATTTGGGCGGTAAAGGTTGCCTGCCCACATCAGCAATTCATCACACTAGTCCCACGAGGAGCCCTGCTTACTCGGCTGGCACGCGTCACCTCGCCTGGACGCAGGAGGAGCTGAGTCTTTCCCAGTCCATGATGTAGTCCAACCAGTATTGCGATCACCTCTCCCACCTGGATGAGCTGCGGCTCCAATCAGTCGACGGTACACAGCGATATTCGGCGCGTTATTGCTCACCGTCGCGACCAACGCAATGTAATCATCCAACCCATAGATTCGGAGCCGAAGATGACCTCTCAAGGCCAGTGTGAGAACTGAGTATATCAGACATAGTATGCTGGCAATCCACACCGACCCAGCGTGGTCGTCGGGTGTGATCTGAGCGAAACGGCTCCCCGTTAGAACGTCGCTCATTTTGATACCGCAAGTCGTTGGCTCTCAGAGCAGCAGGTGATATCCGGTCGTGGAGAGAATTCGGTTCGGGGTAGTAGAGCGGAGGAGGGCTTTACCCAGCAGATAGCGACGTCAAACCTCTACATACCAGCCGCCGCCATTGTGGACCGGGTTCATAAAATGCGCTGCAAATATAATGACTGGCTCTCACAGGAGACAAGTGCGGTTCGATCTGGATGTATAAGGGTGCAAGGATCCAGCGTTCTGGGGCAGGACCTGAATTTCCCTTTTCTGGGAAGCATTCAAAGATCCCCTGTCTGCCGAGCCGCGCCTCCCAGCCCTGTGGCTTCCAATGATGTAGCTTTCACAGATAAGATGGGCTGGAAAGACCATCGGTAGATTGCTTCCTGCCTTGCAAAACCTGCATCACAGTGACGGCCCTATGTAGGGGTCACTGGGAATGTCTGGGGTTGACGCATGCATGACACGGCCGGAGAAGGTGCGATAAGCAATCGGCCGTCAGAGACTGAAAGCATGTCCAGCAGAGCCCGAGGCGCTTACTTGGGGAGCGCACGGGAACTGGACTGCCGATCATCATCGAACTAAGCTGGAGCCATGGCTGAGCGTTGGGGTTGATTTGCTTGGAAGCTGAGCATATGACAAGACAGATGGACAAATAAAGAGGGGCTATGAAGAAATGGATGTGTTTGTGGCACAACTCTGATTCTGGCAGCGCCTGGGCAGCATGTTGCCTGTTCTTCGAAGCCAGAAGACGTGTCAGATGTGATTGACAGGTGGGTGTGGGCTGTCAATTGATCGGTTGGTTCGTCGAAGCATGGAAAGGCATTGGTCGAGCGATTCCCCCATCGGAGGTTCATGGCCATGGCTGAAGTGGTGCCCGGCTTAGCGTCTCGCCAGGATGTAGGGCTATGTCCCCACCAAGCAAGGCAAGGGTAGACGCGACGTTAGTGCAAATTCTTTTTCCTCCAACCCTCGGGTGGGATGTTGTCGCCGTTCCCAGGCCAGCCCCGTCGCAGAGATAAAGTCTGATTGCCACCACCGAATGCCGAGGATGCGGTGCGTGCTGTGCTTCAAAGTGGATTCTTCATCACTGTGTCCGCTCCTCAGCGAAAAGCTAGTTGTGGACTACCAGTGGCATGTTCGAAGGCTGGCTTTGTTTCAATGTCGGATGATAGGCGCCGGCGCAAGGCTACAGGACCGAGTAGATTCGTCAGAAACTCGAAATTGGCGGCTTTTGTTCATCCCTTGCGTCAAGGTCCAAACTGGTAGGGATGTGCATGATTTCAAATGGGTTCTGGGCATCACCAAAGTCATTGCGCAGCCACCAGGTGTCCTGCTGCAGTTACTACTGCACAGGTCCAAAACTCGGAAGCCTGACACCCCCTGAGACTTTTGGAAATCCAGGAACAATAAAAGCTTACATTGTACACGGTTTGGAACTCTTGGTGCCCGCCTTGGTCCCGTGTTGGCTCCTGTCCAGTGTGGACGTTCCAGCGCCATGGGGCTGAGAAACTCCGATAGCAAAAGCATCAGGGGATGACAAGTCGTTTTTCACATTTCACTTGCCCCGATGTAGGTTCTCTCACGCGGTTTGGCTTCTACCAAATAAAAGATTTCTCTTTGTGGAGAAACCTGATAGTACTGCGTCGGGACGTGCACAAAGACGCTACCTGATATGGCAGGGGCCCGATCTTGGCCTTAACGTTGCCCACCCTTGACGTGGGTGCCGGCGCCGACCGGAATCTCCAAGGTGCTAAGTAACTAGCCAGCCATCAGCTTTCCCCCCGAGCTCCCCCTCCCCACCACCGTCAAGCCTAGGAGGCCCTAATCTCGTCCCCTCGGCTGGAATGACCGCCTCGCTTCCTTCCGCGATTACTAGAGTTAGAGTGCCGCAATCGAACTCGGGCGTATGCTTCAAACGACATTGGTAGTCGCCCGTTTAGGCCGTTGCGAAGCCTCTTGACTGAGCTTGGGATGATTCAATGACCAGGCCTGCGTGCAGCGTGGCTGCTGCTCTGTCCGCCAATTCCGAGACTGGAGGCAGGGGATTCATCTCCGTTCAAGCGAACTTGTCATCACACTGAGGTCAAAGCTATCACAGGACACAAGACACTATCAAATGGTATGCAGGGTAGTGGAGCAGACGTTTGCCTCCCCTGACGTCTCGCTTACCTCGACTCCTCCTCATCCACGTCAACGCCATCTGTTACTTTGGCCATGTCCCCAAGGCCACCAGCATGCAGCTTACACCCTAGTAGCAACCGTGCAGGAATCCAGGTCTAGAGCATCTCCATACCCGCGCAGTGTCAGTAAGAAAGGCAGAGTCGTCTTGCTCGTAGTTTGACTGACAGGTCATTATACAGTCTGCCTTCGCGCGCCCGCCTGCCACCAGATTCGGTGTTATCATCGCTGCTCGATTGCCCTGGCGGCCCCCAGTTGTTTCGGGACCAATAAGGCTGCTTGCTACTAGTTTCTCTACACGCAACAAGTCGGGCGTTCGCAGGATTTTCCACTGCCAAGTGGCAGCCACCAGTCTCATATCGTCGGACGGCCTCGCTATTGGATGAACCTGCAATATCTGCAGCCACACCTGCAAGTGCCTACTTGCGACACGAAGAAAAAGGAACGAGAGATTTTGGGCGCTCTGTGGCTTGCTTAAGCTTACGATCTAAACACGGCATCTCTCCTCCCGACACGGTCTACACGCTGTACCCTTTGCCTAGGAAGATACGTGCCGCCGAAGCAAGACAACACTCCTCGTATCAACGACAAACCCCTTGCTGGTTATCAACATCGTGCGGGGCGGAGACGACTTGGACCCCCCCACTCAACTTACCTTGAGATGCGCACAAGCGTGTCAACATCCGAATGCGCTCTGATTGGGGTTAGAGAGTCGTGGATGAATACTCTCTCGCTTCGACCCTGTCCTTGAACGGTGAAGATCTGCGCCCTTGGAACCACTTGGACCTTGCTTTGACACATGGCAGGTACTGCTCACCATCTCCGCTTCTCTCAGATCCCTCGCGGTCTTCCTACTTCCACTGTCGCTGGTATTGAGCAAAAATCCTGCGCTGCTCTCGTTGAAACCACGGCGGCGACGACATTCTGACTCTGAGCGTGTTGCTGCTCCTTTCATTCCCGCTACACTTCTCGTCCTCGTCTACCGATTAGCGTGTCCTTCCTCCCATCATGGCGCAGAACAAGGAAACAGGGGTGTCGGTCACATCCCAGATCGACCTGGAGTCGACAAATGCGAATTTGTCGCCTGAGAAGAAGGGCACTGCCGATGACCAGCGAGACATGTTCCGCATGGGCAAGCACCAAGAGCTGAGAGTGAGTATGCCGGGGCATGAGAAGCGCGTATACTGATGGCCACAGCGTAACTTTCGTTTCGTCTCCATTTTCGGATTCTCCATGATTCTGATGGCGAGTTGGGAGACCATTCTTGGGTGAGTGTTAAGAGCCCTGAAGTAAAAAGATGAGAGCTGACGTTTGCCCAGCACGTCCATCATCGGCTTGATCAATGGTGGAACTGCAGGCATGATCTGGCTGTTCCTGGTAGCGTGGATCGGCTTTCTGGCTGTCAACACTTCGATGGCTGAAATGGCTTCAATGTACAACGGTCCCGGCGGAGCTAGCGACCACGTGCTGATATTGTTTTAGGGCTCCGACATCAGGTGGCCAATACCACTGGTAAGTAAAACCTTACACTCGCCCACAGTCACATCCTTCTGGTTTCTCGTGGTGGCTTGGCTGACGCGGGTTCGCAGGGTGAGCGAATTCGCGCCAAGAAAATACCAGAAATTCATGAGTTTCATTGTTGGTAAGGCTGCTGGACCCCATGATCGCTGCTATAATCTGACGAGCTCTCAGGATGGTTTTGCGTGCTTGGCTGGCAGACCGGCGCAGCGAATACAGGTGAGAAGCAGCCTGGGTGACACCGACTCGCCAGCGTCGAGAGAAACCTACAAATCCTGTGTCGCATGGATGAATACTGACTCCGGGCGTAGCTTTCCTGGCTGGTACGCAGATACAAGGTGTCGTCGTTTTAAACTATCCTGACTACACCCCCGAGAGATGGCATGGCACCCTCCTGACGTTTGCGGTGGCCTCCTTCTCCGTCTTCTTCAACACTTTCTTGGTTAAAAAGTTACCGTTGGTGGAAGGCATTGTACTGATCATCCATATTTTTGGATTCTTTGGCGTGCTCATCACGCTCTGGGTTCTGGGTCCTCGCGGAAACGCGAGCGATGTTTTCACCACCTTCAACAACTATGGCGGCTGGAGCAGCAATGGGCTTTCGGCGATAGTGGGCATCTTGGCCGTCATGATCCCTCTGCTGGGCGCAGATGGCGCAGTCCACATGTCTGAGGAACTTCGGGATGCCTCCAAGGTGCTTCCTCAGAGCATGATCGCGACTACGGTGCTCAATGGTGCAATGGGTTGGATCATCCTCATCACCTTCTGCTTTGTCCTGGGTAACCTCGACGAGGTCATCAGCTCGCCTACTGGACAGCCATATGTTCAGGTCTTCTACAACGCCACCGAGTCGTACGCCGGCGCATCCGTTCTGTCAGCACTCGTAATCTTCATGGCCATCTTCTGCAACCTGTCCATCACTGCAACTGCATCGCGACAGCTTTGGTCTTTTGCCCGTGATCAGGGCATTCCAGGATCTTCTTGGTTCGCATACGTGAGTGTTGCTGTCACCGCGACGAGGCTTAGTTTACTGACTTGTCTTCTCAGGTCCGACCCGGCTGGGACGTGCCTATGAACAGTATCATCGTCTCCTTTGTCGTCTCATGCCTCCTGGCGCTGATCAACATCGGCTCGACCATTGCCCTCAACAATATTACATCGCTGTCCCTCGTTGCCATTCTTGCATCATACATTGCCTCGATTGGCTGCCTCTTCTGGCGACGACTGACCTACCAACCACTCCTTCCCGCCAAATTCACCTTCAGTCGACCGGTCGGCCTCTTTTTGAACGGCTTCAGTCTCATGTTCTTAATATTCGCCTTCATATTCGCCTTCTTCCCAGGGAACCCCGACCCCACCGTTGGGCAGATGAACTGGGCCTGCCTGATGTTTGGAGGAGTCATGATCTTTGCGATGATTCACTACTACGTGCAGGCCAGGCATGTCTATGACGGCCCCGTGGAATATGTGCGCAAATTGGTATAAAGGACGGGTGCCCAATTGAGGTGCGGTGGCCAGGGCCACCCTGTCGAGGTCCTGGAATTTTGTTGTAAATACCCCCCCGCGCTCCTCATCAACAGAGCTTGATCCAAAAGATTACCATCCTGGCCAAGGAGCCGTGTTCGAGAATCACCCTGCGGGACTTACCGTGTTGACGGGATTCTGTCTGCTTGGGCTCCCGACGAGGAAGAATTGTATGAGAGACCATCGTGTACATAGTAGTGAACTGGTTTCTTGATCCCGCCTCCTCGGGCCGCCTTCGAAAAGACAGCGAATGGCAGGGCCGAATCGCCTGTGCTCGCTTACGACCCCAGAACACGGGCCGGCAGGGTAACCCATGCGTGCGGGGCCGTGTTGGGGAACAGTTCCTTCCAACGGGGCCCAGCGAAATGATGCACCGTAGACTGTTTTGGTGCCTCGTTACGGAGTGAGTGCGGGGTGAGTTCGGGATCACTGACTTGCCGGTCAAACAATCTTCATCTCAACTCCATGGAGGGGCACCCGTAAAACTACTCGGATTCAAATCACTGTCCCGGCTGCTCGTGATTTCGGATACGAGTCGAAGCTTTACGAAGTAATTCCATGTCACCCAGACGGAAGCGACCACTCTCATTCGCATTGTACCCCGCGATGCCAAATCATAGCTTCAGCTGCCCAGCCTTACTTACACAGAGGAATCAATGGCCGGGATCTTGAATGACGCCTGGACATCTCCGCGCCCCTCGACGGACGGCCCGGGATTGGGCAAGATGGAAAACAAATGCCGCTGTCCTTCGTGATACCCTTTTCGCTGAGCCTAGAACTCGGAATGTGGCACGGAACACGAGGCATGAAGCCGTATATGTATTGTCGGTAGGTGCTGTCGCCCAGAACTCATTCCGTCGCTCTTATCTTATGCCATGGTCTAGCGGCTCTTTGATCCTGAGTCTCGTCTGAGAGCATACAGTCCTTAAGAGCTTCGACTGGCACCAGCCCTAGTGGACAGAAACATTCTACTCTTTTGATAAATACATCCCTACGCCTCACAAGTCACAACTATGGCCCCTCATGCAACTGAGAACGGCGCCGCCAATGGTACATCCTCTGCGGGAGGCTTGGACTTCACTACCTTCTCCAACGTGATCGACGGCAAGCTCTCTTCCACGGAGAAGACTCGCCACGGTATCAATCCTGCCACAGGCACGCCAAACCCCGAAGTGCCTGTTTCGACGCCCGAGGATGTGGATAGGGCAATGACAGCAGGCAAGAGGGCCTTCAAGCCATGGGCCAAGACTCCTTACGCCGAGAGGCAGAAGGCGGTCCACGCTTTCGCAGATGCCCTGGAGAAGGAAAAAGATGGGTTCGCAAAGATGTTGACTCAGGAGCAAGGGAAGCCGCTCCACTTCGCCTACTTTGAGATGGACTTCACCATTCAGATCATCCGGACCATGGCGAGCCTGGAGCTGCCCACGGAGGAGATTGTTGACGAAGCCGAACGAAAGATCCTCGTGCGGTACACTCCGCTTGGTGTCACGGTCGGCATCGCGCCCTGGAACTATCCCGTACTGCTGTGCTGCTCGAAGATTGCGCCCTGTGTCGTCACGGGCAATCCTATCATCATCAAGCCGTCGCCGTTCACCCCATACGGAGGCCTGAAGGTGGTTGAACTGGCACAGAGATTCTTCCCACCAGGTGTCGTGCAGGCTCTGAGCGGAGACGACAACCTTGGCCCATGGTTGACCGCTCACCCTACACCTGCCAAAGTCAGCTTCACTGGCTCATCTGCAACGGGCAAGAGGGTGATGGAGTCTTGCAGCAAGACGCTCAAGCGAGTCACGTTGGAGCTGTATGTTTCTGCGCCCTCCAGCGCCAGCCGTGCCGAAGCTAACAGACTATACAGAGGAGGCAATGATCCTGCCGTTGTCCTTGATGACGTGGACATCGACGAGGTTGCCCCCAAGGTAGATTGCCGTGCTGTTTGGAGGATTCAGCTGACCCTGGCTTGCTTAGATTGCAACCCTCGCTTTCTTGAATTCTGGCCAGGTAAGAATTGCTTGTTGCGACTCATTCCCCACGTCTGGATATTGACGCCCACCAAGATCTGCCTCGCCCTGAAGCGCATATTTGTCCACGAGAAGATCTATGAGCCGTTCCGCGATAAGATGGTCGAGTATACCAAGACGCTGAAGGTCGGCGAGGGATTTGAAAAGGACGTCTTCCTCGGCCCCATCCAGAACTCCATGCAATATGAGCGCGTGAAGGGCTTCTTCGACGCGATTGACAAGGAGAAGTACGAGGTTGCGGTGGGAGGCAAGAACCCCGAGGGCCCGGGATACTTTATCACCCCTACCATCATCGATCGCCCCAAGGAAGACTCGAGGATTGTCGTCGAAGAACCTTTCGGTAAGCCGTGGAAGCTGGGTCGTCTCGACTATGAGCGCAACTAATGAGGGTCGAATAGGCCCTATCGTCCCACTCTTGACTTTCAGCACGGACGAAGAGGCGATTGAAAAGGCAAACAACACTGTCTACGGGCTGGGTGCGTCGGTCTGGTCGGGGAACATTGCACGCGCGACCAAAGTGGCACAGGAGCTGGAAGCTGGGAGCGTGTAAGTCCTTCCTCTCTCAGGGTCTCTTCGTTACTCCACGCCGTCCCGTGACACGCCTTCAAGCTCGAAAAGGTGCTAATGTCTTTGTAGCTGGGTGAACACTCACTTCGAGCTCGATCCCAGGGCGCCTTTCGGCGGGTTCAAGGAGAGCGGAATTGGCACGGAATTTGGAGTGGGAGGCTTGAAATCATACTGCAACTCGCAGACCTTGTACCTGAAGAAGAAGTAATTGACGCGGATGGCGAATAGTGGAAGGTGCCGTCCAGCAGATGGCTGTGGACTTGGTCAAATTGAACCGCCTAGTATACGCAGATTTGCTGCTAGCACGTTCCCGCTGCGGAGGGACGTGTCTGAATTCACTGCACTTGGTACAAGTATGTTTGCGGCCTGTGGCGACCGCCAGTAGCAAAGCTTAGGGGGGAGCTTGGGGGCCCCACACTCGGCGGATCAGGCGCAACTGCGGGGAAGCATCTAGTAGCCACGCCTGAATTTCCTGCCACCCTCGCGCCAGTGTGTCGCCGGGGGAAAACGTGGCAGTGTACATTTCGACTGCCTTTGTAATTTATCACTCGCTGCTCAGCTTTGCATCACGGTATCGAACAACCCTGCTTGTGCGTCGCTCCTGGCTTCGTCGACGTTGCTTTCGCCAGCAGCACAGCCGCCGTGTGGTCACAGTTTGTCGCTTCTGGACTGCGCATATCGAAACACCCCCGAGACCATCTAATACCCGAACCGCTTTCGCGCTGAACCAGCGCGGTCATCGCCGGGCAAAGTTTTCATCAATGTCGACATACCTCCATCATCATGACACTCGATGAGCTGGCAAGAAGATCGCGAAATGTCGGAACCCAAGCGCCCACGTCTCGATCAGACGAGTCCTAGCAATCCAAATGTGACTGAACAGACTGGGCTCAGCACCAACTCTCCTCCCGACAGCCGACGCCGCTCGAGCTCGAGCAGAACGGAGGGTCGACGCCGCTTTGAGTGCACATATGCTGGGTGTGGTCGTAACTATTCGCGGGCAGAGCACCTTTACCGCCATCAACTGAATCGTAGGTCTAATGTCCAAGCTTTTGTCAATCTCAGCTGACCTCGCGCGAGACAATCCCAAGGAGATCTACAAGTGCGACTACCCAGGATGCTCCAGAACGTTCGTCCGACAAGACCTGTGCATTCGCCACCGGGAGCGGCACGAGAACTACGCGAATCGGCGGAAATCGATGTCGAAGCACCAAGACTCGAATCGTGAGCCACTCTCCCCGTCACTGAGCGAGGAGGCTGTCAACAGTCCCACGTCCCCAGCCTCGAACGCATTTACGACGCCGAGAGGTGCGTTGCAATCGCCTCCCCTTGGACGCGCACCGTTTTCGACAGACTCCACTTTCAAAGCCACTGACCTGCATGCAATTATCGACCAAAACGAGTCAGAGCCAAATGACACGAGGAGCCATCTTCCCGCGGAAACCTTCCAACAGCCGCCTATACAGCACGATATTCACGCTGTTCTGCAGCCTCCTGCGCAATCCGGCAATCGAGGTCAGACAGCGACATCTACGGGCCCATCCTCCGCCACTCAAAGAGCGTCCGGAATCCTTGACAATGTGTTTGACAACCTGAACCCTTCAGTCCTGAATAGGACGAGAACTCTTTCGAGCAGTTCTAGACTTCCTGCAATCTCTGACCAACAGGTACCTGACGGTGCTTCTGCGACGTACCCGCTGCCCAGTCTAGGAGATCAGACCCTAAATGATTCGCCTCTGTCCGTCCGAGACGAGTTTGCTGCTTGGCTCTTTGAAGACTCGAGTGCGTTCCACTCCGCGCCCTTCCCGATAGGTACCCAAGGGGCCCTTGGATTTACAGACACCTTCGGCAATGCAGTGTACTCCAACTACTTTGCCGAACCAGGACTGGATGCGACCTACCCTATGGGGCATCAACAGTCTGAAGCGGTTACCAAATTACCTGAGCTCTCCAGCGACAGCACGTTACTGTCGCACGCGAAGCGGAAGTCCTTGATTTCATTGATGGAATACCGCTTCAGTGAGGCTGACAATCCCTTCGTCCGACAGCTCAGGGAACAGATATTCCAGGGCAACTTGGATGCAGAGGAGCACGTTCTCAGTATCAGATCCATGCAGCATTATATCGGCTCTTATTGGTACCACTTCCACGCCCAGATGCCCATCCTCCATCAGCCTACTTTCTCCGCGGATGAAATCCATGAGTACCTGCTGCTCGCGGTGATGGCTATTGGTGCTGCATTCCTCAACAAGGCCCACGGTCGAGCGGTGACAGATGCGGCTGCTCGACTCGCCACCTTCATCGCGTGGCACTTGCGCTGGCAGGTGTTTATGCATGGCGATTTCCATCCCCCGGCGAAGCTCTGGGTCTTCCAAACACTGATCTTGCTCGAGATCTATGAGAAGATGAACGCGACCAGGATGCTGCACGAGCGCGCGCATATCCACTATGCGACCACGATAAATCTAATGCGCCGCGGGACGGCCCTTGTCGAGACTGCGACCCAAGATTCATCGCGGGCGCCATCAACTCCAGCAGAATGGTGGGGACGGTGGATCATAGCAGAAGCAACACGACGTGCGGCTTATGCAGCCTTCTATCTCGACGCCGTTCACGCGACCATGTTCGGGCATGCGGCGATGATGGTTGTCCATGAGATCCGCCTTCCCCTACCGTGTGACGACGCGCTGTGGTCTGCCACCTCTGCTGCCGAGGTGGGACGTGTGGAAGCTAGTCTGCATGCCAACGGCATCAAGCCGACGACGTTTCTGGACGGCCTGAAGAAGATTCTGACCGGTCGCAAAGTCCGCACAAACAACTTTGGTAGGATGATCCTGATGGCAGGCCTGCTATCGGTATCGTGGCACATGAACCAGCGGGATCTTCAGGTTTCCAGCCTGGGTGTGTCGCAGACGATGGGTGTCCCAGACGGCTGGAGGACTCCCCTGACCAAAGCATTTGATTTCTGGAAGAAGGATTTTGACGAGAATTTCGAGTATATGCGCCGGGCGGCGCTTCCGTGGCAGAAAAGCGAAGGGGTGTCGGGCGAGGAAGACATGGCACACACAGCCGATTGCCTGTACCATCTCAGCCGCATCGCCATGAACGCGGACATTTTTGATTGCCAGATTTTCGCCGGCATCAGGAGGCTTTTCGGCAAAGTCGTCACCAATGCCGACTATGAGAGGGTCAAATGCAAGCTTTTCGACTGGGCCAAAGGTCCGAGCGCAAGAGTTGGCGTCTTCCATGCCTTGCAGCTCCTGAGGTCGGTCATCCTACCAGGCAAGGGTGGATCGAGGAAGACGTACAATGCGCGCGAGGACTATCTGATGATGAGGCCGTGGGCACTGTATTTCGCCGCATTGGTCGTCTGGTCGTATGGATTCGCCTTGGACGGTGTTCTCCGACCATTTCCGAGCCTGCTGCAGCCCGACACGTCACCGGGAGCCGCCTCGACACTCTCCCACGGTTCCACTCAGTCGATGCTCAACATGGCCCATGACGGCAGCGAGTACCAGGTCGAGATGGTTGTCAAAGATGCCCATGCGTTCTTGCAGACGGTTGGTGCCGTGAAAACGCCGCAGCAGCTAGAGACCATCAAGGACGGCAGAAACAATGTCGTTGGCGTGTTGACCATCTTGGAGACGGCCTTTCGAAATTCGAGGTGGGAGCTGTTGCACGAGGCTGCAGGACTCCTTCGCAATGCAGTCATGTTGCTGCGCGGAGCAAGTCGTCAATGACATTGATGTAGGAGCAATCCATGGGCATTATTTCGTTGTTGTAGAAATCAGCCCTGACCACCGCCATAGACGTGATGCTCGAATGGACGTTGTCTAGGGTACTCGCCCGTCAGAATTAGTTCGTAGTCAAATAGTCTGAGCGATGGGTACTTGAAGCTACTCGTTCGGATTTCTTTCACAACGACTAGGCCCCCCTTGGGAACCCCCATATTGTCCGGTGCCACCATTCAGTGAATGTAAGGGGGGTTCCTTCAAATCACTCACTTTGATGCATGCGACGTTCGACTGTTAGGAAGAGACACATGGAAATCTGCAAACCAGAGCAGTACATGGGGACACGCCGTACCCAACCAGGACCAGCCGGACGGAAGTCCTCCCTACCTCACCCACTCTGCGCCTGATATCGTGGGGAAGTATCAGCCAAAGCGGAGAACAACCTGCCTGGCGGTGGGCCTTGGCGTCTAGACCCCGCCGGTGAGGCTGCCCCCACGACTTGAATTGTTGGAAAAAGGCTTTGCCTGTGTGGGGGTGGGGGACCGGGTGGGGGAAACCGCGACACGGACAAAGTTCCTTCCTTCGTCGCTTGCTCGCTCCGGTTGAAATGCCGGCGAGGAGGTTGCCGGCCACGCACCCACTACGTCCTCATACACTGCACTCCATACCCGTGGCATCAATCCCCTTCCCCATATCACGCGGTTCACTGTACTACACACGTACACACGCGGACCCTCACGGTTGGACCTTGTGCGCGACCAGAAATCCGGTCCCTCCCAAGCTAGGTTAATCACAGTACCGAGTACTACCATAATATTTGAGTCTCGCTCGACCCGTCTTCCATTCACGCCAAAGCGGCGGGCTCGAACTTGGTCACACACAGCAGTACTTACTTACTTACTGTTATCCCGCCACCATCACTACCACCATCGTCTTGAAAACAACCATGTCTTCAAGCCAACTCGCATCGTTAAAGGGCGTCACCAACGGCCACGACCCCGAGGCGCCAGGCCAGTCGTTCGCCAAGATCAAGAGCATCGAGTATTTCCGGGTCAAGCCGCGGTGGCTGTTCGTCAAGATCTGCGACGACAAGGGCAACTTCGGCTGGGGCGAGGCCACGCTGGAAGGCCATACCCGGGCCGTCGAGGGTGCGTTGGACGAGATCATCGAGCGCGTCGTCGGGCTGGAAGCTGAGTATGTATGCGTGTGTGCGTGCATGTGGTCGTTCGTTCAATTTCTGTGCCTGAGATGACCGCCGATTCCCTCAATTCCGCGCTCGAGATGGCCAAGTTTGCTGACCACCCACCCGGTGACGTGGCAGTGACATTGAACATATCTGGCAGTTGATATGGCGGTTAGGCTTCTACCGCGGAGGCCCGGTCTTCATGTCTGCATTGTCAGGCATTGATATTGCGCTTTGGGATTTGAAAGGCGAGTTCAATCGATGTTCCTAGTCACGTGATTAAGCCTCCCAAAGGCCTTCACGTGACCCAACCCCTTTTACATCTGGTCACGTGAGCGATCTCAACTAACACAACATTCCTAGGTCGACGGTTGAATGTGCCCGTGTACCAACTCCTCGGGGGGAAGGTCCGCAATAAAGTACAAGTGTAGTAAGTAGATCTAGCCTTTGGACCTACGAAGATAGGTCAAGCTTAGCGAGTCAACTAGCGCATGGATCGGGTCTGATTCACCTCATGATATCGAGACTGGCGCCAAGGCACGCATAGCGCAAGGCCTGAAGTGCGTCAAGATGAACGCCACCGCAGACGTCAACTGGCTCGACTCCCCCTCCGTGGTGGACGGGTGCGTGGAGCGGCTGGAGCTGGTCAAGTCCCTAGGCCTTGACGCGGGACTGGACTTCCACGGCCGCCTCCACAAGCCGATGGCCAAACAGCTGGCCAAAGCCCTCGAGCCGTACCGGCCCCTATTCATCGAAGAGCCCCTCCTGGTCGAACACCCCGAGGGGCTGAAGCAACTGTCGCAACACACGACCATCCCGATCGCGCTGGGCGAGCGGCTCTACACACGGTGGGACGTCAAGCGCTTCCTCGAGGACGCCAGCATCGACATCCTCCAGCCGGACATCGCGCACGCGGGCGGCATCTCCGAGACGCGCCGCATGGCGACCATGGCCGAGGCCTACGACGTGGCCATCGCCCCGCACTGTCCGCTCGGCCCCATCGCGCTGGCCGCCAGCATGCAGGTCGCCCTGTGCACGCCCAACTTCGTCATCCAGGAAATGTCCCTCGGCATGCACTACAACGTCGAGGCCGGCGAGGAGGATCTCAACACCTACCTGGTCGATCAGTCCGTGTTTGATATCAAGGACGGCTATGTTGACGCGTTGAAGGGGCCCGGGTTGGGCATCGAGATCAATGAGGAGATCGTGAGGAAGATTTCCAAGACGGCCGGCCATTGGCAGTGTAAGGAGTTTTATGGGCCCGATGGAAGTATTCGAGAGTGGTGAGGAGGAGGTCGCAACCTCGGTCACTTGATTGAGTCGAGGATGGCAGACTTCTCCGCCTGGAGTGCCGATGATTTTGGTAGTCACCCCTAGCAGCGTACTACGAAAGGGTGGTGTGGCATTTCGTCTGTACAGTAGGATGCGCTACGTACATATGCTACGGCATCTGAAAAGTGGAAACATCCCTACTTCCAACTTCCCTGGCAGATGGTCGGGATCCCAGGCCTAAGATCGGGGCTAGGACCAGTACCAGAACTAAGAGCGAGTGCCGTACCACTAGGCTTAACACGTTCCACACTGCAATCAACACCACTGTTAGCTCTACAGGCCGAGGGGGTGAGTGCACGCGAGTAAACGTCACCAGTCGGCCCCAATAGGAGATATTGTCAAACGAGGTATCTCCATTATCACGTAAATGCACTTCGGCACAAGTATACCATCCATGCAAGTCGGCATAATTGTCACTAGTCCTCGAGGATTGCTTCTACCGCTCTTTCACATCTTTGTGCATGCTATCCATTCCATCGGATTTTCTCTTCTACAACCTCGAATGGGGGCCCGAGGCCCCAATCCTGCATGCGTCGCTCGAGGTAGGTAGATATATCGACAGACGAGCAGGATGATTGTTCTGGCATTCGAACTGAACTGGATCCAACCGCACCCGACCATACCATAGCGTACAGCATGTCCTCCCGTCTAGCATCCACCTACCTACCCATCCAGCCTCCATCCCTAGATTCACGCCAAGTTAGCCAAGTAGCTCAGTTTTGCCGAGTCACGGCAGTGTTCCTCCTTCTGTGGGGCATATTCTGGGAATGTAGGAAGAAAAAGGAAGATTCCGCAATGGGATTGTCACTCACACGACAAACACCTCCCCCGTGACATACCCGCTGGCACGACTGGCCAAAAACACGACGGGCCCCCGAAAATCGTCCGGCGTGCCCCACCGCCCCATGGGGATGCGTTCGAGGATCTGCCTGGCGCGCGTCTCGTCGCGGATCAACGCCTCGTTCATGTCCGTGGCGATATACCCCGGCGCGATGGCATTCACGGTGACGCCCTTGGAGGCCCACTCGTTGCTCAGCGCCTTGGTCAGCTGGGCGATGCCGCCCTTGGCGCTGGCGTACGCGGGCACCGTCAGGCCGCCGGAGAAGCTGACCAGGCTGGCGACGTTGATGACGGAGCCGCGGTGCGGGCCCGGCCGGCGCAGCATGTACGCCCCGAAGTCGCGGCACAGCGTGAACACCGACGTCAGGTTCACCTGCAGCACCTCGTCCCAGTCCGACTGCGGGAACACGTGCGCCGGGTGCCGCCGCTGGATGCCCGCGCTGGTGACTAGGATGGACACGTCGTGGCCGTCGCCGAGGATCTTGCCGGCCAGGCTGGAGACGTCGGATCGAGACGCCAAGTCGGCCGTGTAGATGGTCGCGGTGCGCGGTGGGGTTAGCGCCTCGATGGCCTCTTTGGTCGTCGTGTTGCTGGTGTCTCTCTGGGAGATATATATATATAAGTCAAGGCAGGGGCTTGGGATTCGCTCTGCATCTACGGTATACACATGTGTGTGTCTGTAGCCACGTGGTGTAGGAGAACTGGGTGCTTCACGGGCCGACTTACTTGGATGAGAATGATGTCTGCGCCCGCTTCTGCCAGTGCCACGGCCATGGCGGCGCCGATGCCCCTGGTTGCCCCTGGCTCGGGTTAGCTCTGTGGGCAACCGGTGCGTACTGCCATGGTGGTGTGGATGCACCTGATCAGATCAGGTCACTTACCTGTTATCACGGCTGTTCTGCCCTCGAGGGAAAACATGCTGGGCAAGGAAAGCGCCATGATGATGATGGTGGTGATATTGAAGGCGATGCGATGCGTGCTGCGTTGGCACGATGTGCTCGGAGTTGGCCCCCCAACAAAGACCAACGACCAACAACGGTACTGCCAGACGAATGGCCAAGCGCACGAACACGCGACGAAGTCGTGGACCGGTTCGAAACTTGGACCTCGCTTCTCCCTGTGTCCCCGTGAAGGACTCGTACAGTGTCGACTCGACTCAACCCGACTCGCGGGTTCCGATACGGTATCCTTTTAGCCCTTAGGGATGCTAGATCCGAGATCCTCTCTGCAAAATCACGGCAATGGCCTCTGTAATACTCAGTACTCTGCACCCAGATAACAGTAGCTTTCTTCTTTTTTTCCCCACCCACGATCCACAGAGATTGGTGATTTGGGTTCAAACCCTCGCCTTGCTTAATTACCTCTCTGTCAAGCCCGTGGGCCACGGCGCTGTGCTTGATGGTCTCGTGCTTAGCCCGCCAAACGCGTCGGCAGGTCCTGTATGCCGTAAGGTATATCGTTTTGGAGAATGTGGATTTTGGAGATACGCATGCAGCATGGTTGCACTGTACGGTGCTCGGTACGTCAGTTCGTTGTCCCACGGCGTGGTGGTTGTGGTGGGAGCCAACCCGCGACTCGGTGGACACGGCCCAGAAGACCGAATTGCTCATATACACACGCAGTATGAACCCCCAATCTACAGTATTCAGCCCCGTTTTCCCCTCGTGGGATTCTACACAACGGACTCGGTACCGACCAGGGGGTCGCTAGGAGCGGGGTGAGGGGGTGGGTGATGGACAATGGTACTGTATGCAAATGAACCGGGCCCACATACGGTATTGCATCGAGAGGTTCTCGTATTACTGGATTGAATTGTATGTAATTAACCTCCACTGCTCCCCGGCCACCGCCCGGCCAGCATGTCTGGTTGATAGCGTGATCAGGACTATAGACTTAGACTGGTCGACAAAAGATGCCATTATTAACATCGGGGAATCCAGAAGTAAATCTGATTTCGAACGAAAAGGGGGGGGGGGGGGAGGGGCTACACAGTGTCTCCCACACCCTGGTCTGGCATGTGGGAGTGTGACTTGGGACACGAACTGGATCACTTAGTATCCTCGGTAGACAGCACAATGTCGAGTTTCGCAGAAGATACTGAAACCGGCATGCCTGCACAGTGTTTGACCGAATGACTGCATGGCAGCGATAGGGGTTCCAGACGACAAAGGCACCGTAGGTGTTATGTGTGTTTATAACGTGACGTCTATTTACAGTCCTCGCCGCCTTCGCGATGAGGTGTTCATTCAGATGACTTTGGCCATGCATAACCACATGCTCCCTGTTGATTGACTTCTCCATAGCGCCCGCCCCGTTCTGCTGGGAAGCCACCTCGCAAATGCCTCATATTAGCCTCACAGAATATATCTGAACCCGGCCATCCTTTGAGCCTCGGTTGGACCGCCCTTCCCAACATCCTCGCCGCGGTCCATCTTGGCATTCTCTCGTCGGAGGGAAAAGCGTATGACCGTCGCGGCGACAATGGCCACGCCCGCAAAGACGAGATTGACGATGAAGGCAACAACGTAGCGTGGTGGAGAGCGGTACAGGTATGAGGTCCAGATGTTCGGCGTGTTTGCCACGGCATTGATGGTGGCGATGGCGGCAGCTCGCTTCACGGCAGGTTGATTCAGGCTGCCCGTGATCCAGGAGAGGACGACGATGGAAGCAGCGTAGAAAGAAGCGGGCATCAACATCATGGCCACGTCTGCAGTATCAAGTTAGTCTCATGTCTCGGTCATTCCCTGTTTCGGCGCAGCCATTCCGACTTACATCGTGCAGCGATGCTGAGCGTCGACACGGCGATGATGTTGGCGACAACGGTGATGGCCAGGGGACACACGATATGCAGGTAGCGTTCCTGCTTCCTGTCCGAGTGGAAGCCGTTGGCCAGCATGCAGATGACGCAGAGGATGAAAGGAGGGGCCGTCAGGCCGTATGTCTTGTTCCTGGAGTAGCCGAGCCCGCCCACCACAGAGGGGAAAAAGTTTGTCACGGCCGCGGAGATGTAGATAGACGTCAACAAGGCCATGAACGACCACATCTTCCAGTCCTGGAGGGCCATCATGAGACCTCTCCGTCCGTTGACTTCCTTGGAGTTGTCTTGTTGGCCTAGATCGGATTCGAAGTTCCAGAGCACCCACTCCCTTTCCTTTTGCGAGAAGCCGCGAAGCTTTCGAATCGAGTTGGGCAGGATGAAGGCGAAGATGATGGCGATGCCGACGGTCATGACGCCTTCGATAAGAAAGAGCTGCTCGTGCGTCAGCCAGACCTCGCTGTGCAAGTGATCGATCACACCTACCCAGCGCCAACCCTCAATACCGTTGTGGCCGTCCAAGTTCAAGATCGCGATCGCAAATAGACCACCAAAGGCGTTGCCAAGTTGCGAGCCGGAATAGAGGATCGCGGTTCTGAATGCAAACTGCTTGCGATTGTAAAATAAGGAGAGAAAATAAAGAGCCCCTGGCCACGAAATATCAGTTTGCCTGCCCAGTAATTGGACCTGGACGGTGGCCTGCTGTACCTGGGAAAAAGGCAGCTTCGACGATGCCCAGGAAGAACCTGCATGCTAGTAAACCACTGAAGTTCCGCACAACGGCCATCAAAGCGGACACCACGCCCCAAACCGCCATTGCAGCGCAGATGTAGACGGCAGGATATTGGATCTTGCCGACAATGATGTTGGACGGCACCTGGAACAGAATATAGCCGCAGAAGAGGATGGAAACCGACGTTTGATATTGCACAGCCGAAAGTCCAAGGTCATCGTCGATGTCGGCAAGCTTGGCGGACGCAATGTTCTGTCAAAGAGATTAGATAGGGCACCCATGAGGCGACTCATCTGGAACACAGACTTGGCGATCGAGGTAATTGAGGATATACATGATCACCACGCATGGCATGATGATGCAATCCAGTTTGAAAGTGGCCTTCCGACCAAGGGAGGTGAGCTCAGCCTCAGACAGGCCAAACAGTACCTCAGGCATGACCATGTGAGAATGCTCGATGCGCACTGCCTCGGCGCCAACGTCCTCCACCCTCATCGAGGATATGCTGGGCTTCCTTACGTCCTCCATAACTTCCTTCGTAGCCATGTTTAGCGACAGGCAGAACAAGAGCGGGAGCTGAATGCACTGGAAGTGTAGAAAAGACTGGGACACGGGGCTGGGAGCGTGTGCGCTGCCCTTTTATCGGCTTGACAAGTCGCTTCAGACATTCATGCGGTGGGAGCGCAGAGTATCGAGGCAGGCAAATCATGGACGTATCAACCCGTGTCAAGCTCCCGCGGGTAAAGGCAAAATGATCGGCGTGACGAGACATCCAGCCATGGTGCTAATCAGTCACCCCACGGGGGATCGGGCTATAGCATTGGGACAGAACAGTGTTGTCTCCCAGGCTTTCACTTGCGCTCCAGGTAAAGGGAGAGGTCAATATGGGGGTAGTGCACCCCCACCAAGCAGCGATGGGACATCAAAGTTGTCTACGAGTCATGCACAATAGTGCGCCCCATGTTGGGGAGGGAGACGGCGGGTCAAGGTTACAATTCCGAAGTGCTGTGGACGTTTGCTTACGCTCCAGAATAACGAAATTGAAGGGACGCACCGTCGAAAGCTTGTGTCAACTCTCAAGTGCCGGTCTTTGCGGGGAAAAGTCGTTCGAGGCGAGGGCATTAGCGCCGAGCAAAGGCAGGGAAAAGATCTGCGCGCTTGCATGACGAAGGATCTTTCGTGCAGAGCGGTGTCGAGCATTGGCCAATGGCGCACCACTGAGTACCAGGGCCGCGTCTGTCTTGCTGGAATCGTGAGAGAGAGAGAGATAGAGAGACGTCGATGAACCGAATCTTGGGCAGCGACCGAAACGGAGGGGGTCTTCTCGCCTCGGATGAATGATGTTCCGACCCATGGCCGGGACGCGTTTCGCGTCGGCCCAACGCGTGTGCCAACGCGGCTGTCTTTTCTCGTTCTACCTGGAAAGCAGGCACAAGTTTGAACAGGATGGGTAACATTGCCACTCTACTACAAAGCTGGCTTCATACGGGTGTTGATAGCCAACAGCAAGGTATACAACACCTCTAGGATTGGTGTCGACACGTTGAGCTCTCGCCCCTTTCGGACCGGAGTTCCAAGAATGACTTCAACTTCCATCGGTCGGCCCATCTTACAGTCGGTCTGCATGCTGGACCCAATGGGTTGCATGGCCAGAATTTTGTCGATCAGTGTGTCAATCAAGTCGTCCTTGATGGGCACGGCACACGCCCTTGCCACCTCGATGACCTCTTGCATCAACTTGCGCGTCATGGGCATAGACTCAGGTGACGACTTGAGCCATGAATGGGTGTCGAGCATGGTGAGTGTTGTGAGCGAGTTCCACGCACAATTCCAAATGACTTTGGACCAGCGCTGGATCTGGACGTTGTCCTCCACCGAGAATGGTGTTTTGCCCTCCCGCAACAGCGAACTGAACTCATCCAGCCTGGCTCGTTCTGATGCAGCATCGAGATTCGGGTTGGGAAAGATGCCTATTTCCGTGCCCTCGGACTTCCAGTGATTCACAACGCCCGGGGAATCTTGGCTGGCGCCAACCCATGTCTGCGACCGCATTAGTGAACAGCAAGAGCCGCCATGACCGTTACGTACCACGCAGCTCAGAATGGTGCACTTGGGAAATGCGTCTCGGAAGGGATCTTCGTTGCCAACTCCATTCTGGATGATGACGATGCATGTTTTGTTTTCGTCGACAGCCGGGGCCAGTTGCTTTGCCGCGGACTCTTGATTAATTGCCTTGTGGGCGCAGACGATGTAGTCGTAAGTTTCTCCTGCCTCTGCCGGCGTCTTGACCACTGCACGTGGATAGTCAGCATTGCGGCGACTGGAAAGTAACATGAGCCACACCTTTCGCTGGGTGCACGACATGGTCACCGTGGTTCGCACTTCTGATATGCAGGCCCTGCCAGAGACATCTCATCAGTCAAGGTTTGTTCAAAACCGACGTGACACAACGAACATTTTTCTTAACGGCCTCATAGTTCGAACGAGCAACCACGGTCAGACGGACGCGCTTGGTCCGCTCCAAGATGAAGGCATAGAAAGAGCCGATCCTTGTGAAAATCAGCCAGCGTGTCGAGTCAAATGTCTGTGGCGAGGCCTTACGCGCCAAGGCCATACAGCATCACGTTGATGTCCTGGGCCATGTTGTCGCAGTTAAGATTTCTTTGCTTTCGACTTCAGTGCTTCACCTCGGGGATCATTGCTTGTGCGCACGTCGTAGAGAGCTTCGCGAAGATATGGCTTTGTGATGGAGGTATAATTATCCCAATTCGGCACGACTCGCTTGAAAGCAACGCCGAGACTGACGCCCTTCGGAGACAACAGACACGAGCTGCAGGCTTGGTGATTGAGAGGGAAGGAGAGCGGCTCCTCTTGGTTTCGTGGGGGTCGCCTTGTCTGCCCAGGGTGCTCCGCATTTCTGTACTGTGCGGAGGTTATCCGACCGTCACCATCCCACGGCAGTTCAGGGCTAAGCTAAGAGTGAGCCGTCGGGCGATCCGATGGGAGGTAGAGTCCTAAATACCATTGTCCTGGAACACAGCAGTCAGGAAGTATGACGCGGCTAGATACAGTCTGTCTCCAGGATGAACAGATTGGACGGTGCTGAAGTTGCGAAACACAATGACAGAAAGTCATGCTGGATCGCGATCCACGGCAAGGTCTACGATGTCACAGGTGCGTACCTCCAGCGATGAGTCCTGATCACGTTCGTAACACGGTTGGTGTAGAATTTCTCGACGACCATCCGGGAGGAGCACAGATCATTCTGAGAAGTGCAGGGCAAGATGCGACAGTCGAATACGAGAGTGTGCACAGCCCAGATCTGGTAGCGGAGACACTCCCATCTACGGCGTTTCGGGGCACCGTTGACGCGAACACTATACCGACAGCGAAACCAGTCGGGAGAGACAAGCGGCAACTGGGACCAAGAGCTCGATTTCCGCCCCTGAGCTCCATGATCAGTGTCAACGACTTTGAAGTTGTGGCAAAGCGATATCTCAGTCCGACAGGATGGGCCTACTACTCGTCCGCGGCAGATGACGAGTACAGCAAGCACGAGGCAGCTCGGGCGTTTCGCAAACTGACGCTCCGTGCGCGCGTCCTTCGTGATATTGGCTCCGTCGACGCCAGGACCACCATTTTAGGCAAGCCCACCACCCTGCCAGTCTACGTCTCACCCTCGGGCTTAGCCAAGTATGCACATCCGGATGCAGAGTGCGCCTTCGCTCGTGGTGCGGGGAAGGAAGGCATCATACAGGTCATACCCACAAGTCCCAGTATGTCTCTTGAAAATATCATCGGCGCTCGAGTCAGCAAGGACCAACCTGTGTTCTTCCAGCTGTACCTCAACAGAGATCCGCAGAAGGCGGAGGCTCTGATACACCGGGTTGAGAGACTTGGGGTCAGCGCCATATGGTTGACAGTTGACTCACCCGTTCTGGGGAATCGTGAGCAAGATGATCGACTCAAGGCCAGGATGGACGACGATGACCGGGTCGTTGTCGCAGAGGAAGTCAAGCCTGGGGTGGCCAAAGTCGCCTCGTCTGGTCTTCTCAATCCGCATTTGACCTGGGGTCACGTTGCATGGATCCGGCGAAGAACGAAACTGCCTCTTGTGCTCAAAGGAATCCAGAGCGTGGAAGATGCCGTCCTGGCTTATGACCATGGAGTCGAAGGGATCGTGCTGTCGAACCATGGAGGTCGATCCCAAGATACGTAAGTGTTTGTGGACCTTCATTGACAGGGCGCCCTAACTCGCCGGAACCAGGGCACAAGCACCAATGATTACGCTCCTCGAGATCCGGCGCTATGCGCCACACCTGATCCATAGTCGAATGGAGATCTTCGTAGATGGCGGATTCCGTCGGGGAACCGATGTGTTGAAGGCTCTCGCCTTGGGTGCCCGTGCTGTGGGACTGGGGAGGCCATTTCTGTACAGCCTGACGGGCGACTACGGCGAGGCTGGCTTCAGGAGAATGGTGCAGATTCTGCGGAAAGAGCTTGAGACCAACATGGCTTTGGCTGGAGCGACCAAGATCTCGGAGATCGTCCCGGAGATGGTGAACACGCAACGGCTGGAGAAGGAGGTCACTGGCCTCGTCAAGTTATGAGTGCCAAGCGACTGCTCAGCAGACGATTCCAGGCATGTGGCATGGTCGAGAATCGAGATCCTCCGTGCCCATTTCCACACTCGGTACTCCGTACCTTCAACCGAGATCGTGGGCGCCCGGAGATTGCCAGATCGCACTAAATAAGCCCTCGAGTGAATCTTGGGATCGGCAGGCCATGATCTCGGTATCCGTAGCACCTTGCCCATATGCAATTTGTACAAGTGACGGTACGAAGGAGACCTGTCGCAGCGCTCACCGCTGAGTGAACAGCGGGAGTCGTCTGAGCACCGACCAAGGCAGTTGTCCAGATCATTACGCACATACCTCCTTGAAGCTTTAGATTTGCCTCTCCGGACTGTGACGCTGCGCAAAAGCCAACGATGCGAAGGGCGCCCGCCAAGGCGGAGGGCAGGCACGTCAAAGCCGCCTGGTGAAATCCTATCGAGGTCTGGATTTAGGCGACGCTCGGTCCACCTGACGAGCAGGTTACGGGGGAGCTTAGGCTTGAAGCAGGCTAGCGGGGCATGGCCGAAGCGAGCGCTCCAGTGGCCAGTGACGCCTGCGCCCACAAAATATTGGCCTCCGCAAAGAATTTCCTGGCACGAGTGGCGCAGGCAACACAGTCGCATGCTTCCTCCTCCACCTCCACCATCCACACCACGGCGCTGCTTCTCGTGTTCACCCCGCTCTAGAGCCGTCGCTGAAGTCACCACTGACACGACCGGTTAGACCGCTCTTCGTCTGGGAAACTCTCTGCAGACCGTCACGGTGCAGGGTGGATCCGCTGCCCATCTTCTTCTTCTATCTCTGCCTGCCCCACGGCTCTTGACCTTTCCAGTGCCTTTGATGTGTTGTAGGCGTCTAAGCGTGCGAGACGCTGCTGCATGCGTTCTAGTCCGAGCACCGCCGATTCCGCTGACGAAGACCACCGTCCCAGATCCGAACTCTGCATTGGACCGTTTTGCGAACCTTGTGCCGCCAGGTCCCAGATTCTCAGCATACGCAAGCTTGGCCCAACGGTGGCTTTTCCATGATATGGCCTCGGAGTACCCTGGCAATTAGACCTCGTTGCACTGTCATGACACAAGTACAAGCACTGCCATGTCCATGCCCACAGCCGGCATCCTATAACGACATTCGCGGCGATTGGGGTGCCTATTGGTTTATCGACTCGCTTCGACCGAGGGGATATCGCACACGGCTTGCCAATGACAGTCGCCGTAATGGAGCAAGCCCGTCAATGGCAGGACCGGTTTCAGTGCCCATCATGTACCAAGTCTTTCGTGCGAAAGGCGCATATGCTTCGCCATCAACAGCAACGTCGGTGGTCCAAAGCCCTTTCTTCGGCTCGTCCATCTTCTAACTCGGTTTCCAGACGTCGCACAAAGACCCTTCACCTGCAATTTCTGCTCCAAGTGCTTCAAGCGCAGGTACCAACGCCCCGAACCCGGAACGTACGTAGCTGCTAACGTGACGCAAGTGATGTTCTGCGAGCGCATCAGTTTCGGTGCAAGGAACGCGGAGGCGCGCCCGTCCCCGAGGGCCAGAGTAAAGGTCGCAAGCGATCTTCATGCCTGTCATGCGTCAAACTGAGGACAAAATGTGACCAAGAAACCCCCTGTACCCGCTGTCAGGAGTTGGGCAAGGAGTGCGTCCGATGTCAGTTGCGTTCGCCATCATTTCCATACTTGTGCTAACTCTGCGCAGCCTCCAGTCCGCAAACGACTCAAGAAGGACCAAGGCCTAAAAGCCGGGATGCAATCCCAATTCATCATTTGCTGAACGCTCCTGATGGCGACGATCTGGTTCCCCGATTCCCCATTCGTGACACCCCCTCCGTCACGGGAGGCGACGAGGAGGATGCCGCCGTCAATGAAGCCGAAGATTCCTCTGAAGCTTCACACTGGAGCGAGGATTACGAACAGAACGACGTATTTGCCGGTGCACCTCTGCCGGACTTTGAAGGGGTCAGTTTCGATTCTTTCTTTGGAGGTTTCGAAAGCCTTACGTTCGGCTCGTATCCGCTGGTTCATGACATTTCGCAGCTAGCCAGTGGGCCTATAATTGTGCCGCCTTCCGCAATGATGCTCGAGACTCGAGCCTACGAAATCAGGCAAATATTGCTGAACACAGCGAACGAGATTGCGGCCGAAAATCCGGAGAACGCTCAACTAGCACTCTTGGTTCCCAACATCGAGCTGCTCACACATGTTGAAATAGACAACTGTCTGAATTCCTTCTTTCACAACTATCACAGGCATTGTCCGATCATCCACCAGCCATCATTTCAACCGACCCTCGCGCCGGAGGCTCTCGTGCTGGCATGCGTCGCGCTCGGCGCCATGTATTCGGACCCGGGGAAGGTCGCCTGGATGAAGAGCCTGCTGGACGTAATCGAACGTTACATCTTTTCGCTCCCCGCGATGAGGGACGAATACTTTTCCACAATGGGATACCTGCAGATGGCGGATGAGGAGGCTCTGAACTACCACTTTCAGACCTTCCAGGGAGCCTACCTGTTTGTGGTCGTCCAGTATTTCTCTGGAAACTTGGCTGGTCGCAGGAGAGCTAGGAGACAGCGATTTTGTACGGTTCTCAACGTAAGTGAAGCGCTTCCCTGGGACGTCCCGCCCTAAGTGATGCCAGATGGCGCGGTATTTCGGCCTCCCCACCGCGCAACATGCAAGTGCCCTCGCAATGACCGACGAGATGGCTTTTCAACGCTGGGTGCGGGATGAATGTCGCATCCGGTGAGTAGCTTCTTCTGGATGCCCTTCTCCATACTAACCGGCGACAGGACCATGAATGTCCTGCTTGCCCTCGACTCGGCCATGGGTATCTTCAACAACGTCCCTCCCCGTGTTAATTATTGCGAACTGGATCTGCAGCTGCCTTGCCATGCTGGCTCTTTCCAGCTTACGAGTTATGCCGAAATGATGCAGCGATCCGCATTCCCTCGCGCGCGGATGAAGTTGATTGATGCTTTTCAGAAACTGTTTGTCCAGCCCAATGAGCTGAAAGCAGCATATCAGCATGAGACCCTGTGTACTTGGGACATGCTTTATCTCATTCACGGTACGTGCATTTGGAGCTCTGTCTGGATCGTGCAACGGGGGCGCTAACTACGGTCCAGTTCTTTTTACGCATTGCTGGCAACATCTCTTCGGAAACCCGCTTAATCGAATCTCTCCGACGTCGCTGACACCTGAACCACATCTCGTGTACGAGCCAATGAAGACAGCCCTCACAAATTGGAAAACGCTATGGGACGAGGTCCACGCGAAGCTGCCCCGTTCAACTGTGAGCGAGATGGGCTTTGAAACTTCTGCCGACAGTTACTGGACTCTTGTGAAGATGATTGTGATGAAATTCGAATATAAGAAGCGGGCGCCCAGCACCGCTAGTACCGCGAACGGCGTGGTTGCTCCGCATGCATCACACGTAGGTATGAAGAGAGAGACGGGAGTCGACGACGACAGAATGAGCGAATCCAGCTTCAATAGCCGAGCCGGAAGAGGAGCCAGCCCGATCCTGGATTTCATGCCTTTGGAGGCGGATTGTGACAGCCAAGGTGCCCACCTGAGGAAGATCCTCTCAAGGTAATGCGAAACGACACGTTCAACTCTTCTACCCTGCACTCACACCCATGGGTCAAGCACCCGAGAGAACACTCGCCGATCTGGAGGATGACCAGAGACGCCTCCAGATATTTCAGCACGGAATCGAAACCGCAAGCATCCTGATGCCGCCGTGAATCGGGCGTGCTGGCTCATTCCAGCGTCCTTTTGCGCCCGGTGTGACAAAATTCCCAGGCTTCGGCTTCACTGACACTCGTTTGGGCTACGCTGTCAATACGGGAATACCGCGCAGGCGAGGTGATTCAACACCTCTCGTCGTACGGTCTATGAGCCTCATGGGGAAATGGACGTCATGGCCACCACCACATGATCGGACTATTTCGGAGGTGGTGAGTGCCTGTCGTGTTACTAGCTTCGCGGCGTGTGTTGGCACAATAAGTGCTTGAAATGCACGCCTAATTTTCTTGGGGGAAGCCAACCCACGACTCCTCCGTAAAACCCGGAGAATTGCCTCGAGTCGGTTCGGATAATGGCCCGAGGCTGGGAGTGAGAAGCACGGCAGTTCAGGTTTGCATCCAGCTTGTCGGAATTGCCACCGCGGCCAAGCGACGCTCCTCTCAAGTGGCTGTACGGCATAGCTAGTCCTGCAAACGGATGCTTTCGATTCGAACAAGCGTTGAGTATATGGCGTCTACAATAAGCGGCGGGGAGAATACCCACTCTCCACATTCGACCATGTGGAATCTCGACCCCTTCGCTGATGGCTCCCGGATTAGGGAAATGAGGGGGTGCTTGCGGAGCGGTTGGTCTTGGGCATGGCTGACTGGTCAGTATTTCAAGCAGCCTTCTTGGACCGTGGGGCGGACACGCTTGCCGGCAAGTATTTTGCTGCAGCCCAGCACCTTTTCAGTGCCCAGCTCTGTCATCGGAGTTGGTGCAATCATCCTGGACGTCCCGCCAAAACCTGCGTTTCTTGATCGGCGAATTGCAACACGTACTTGAATCATGTCGAACTCGGCCCCGTCCGCTGGAGGTCCTATCCCGGACCTCCAGACGAGGTACAGCGGCGTGCCGACAAGGCTCTCACAAGAGGCGGTTGATGCCAAGACGAGGCTGTACTCTCAAAAAACAGTGCCAGACAGTCTGCCCAGGAGAAGGACCGCCCTGCCTCCTGGATTGTCGAAGGAAAGCTTCGACCAAGCTGTGGACGAGCTCAAAGGCGCTCTCGGAGAAGGCAATGTCGAGCTGAACGACAAGCCGCTGGTGGATGGCTGGTATATGGAACACCCGTGGGTTTTTTCACCCTTTAGTGTCTCTCGGATCTGACGTTGATCATACAGGAACACTCATGACGCATATCATATTGTCGACCAGGAGGAGTTGATATGTAGTGCCGTAGTCTACCCGTCCAGCACCGCGGAAGTTCAAACGGTGGTCAGATGGGCGAACAAGCACAAGGTCCCCATCTACCCGGTCTCGATGGGCCGAAACATCGGCTATGGAGGCGCAGCACCTCGTGTTCCAGGCTCGGTCATCATTGACCTTGGACGCAGAATGAACAAGATCTTGAACATCGATGCTGATAACGCGTCATGCGTTGTTGAGCCGGGTGTCTCGTATTTTGCGTTATACGAGGAAATCCAGAGACGCGGGTTCCCACTATGGATTGATTGCCCTGATCTCGGTGGGGGTTCGGTGCTCGGGAACGCCATTGACCGTGGTGTTGGGTAAGAAGATGGATTCCAATGCCGAGAAGGTCTTCTGACCTAAAGCAGGTACACACCATATGGTGATCATTTCGCCAACCACTGTGGCATGGAGTTGGTGCTCCCGACGGGCGAGTTGCTGCGTACCGGAATGGGGGCAATGCCAGGCAAAGACGGCGGCGACAATCCCACATGGCAGTCCTTCCAAGCAGCTTATGGCCCCTATGTCGACGGTATTTTCAGTCAGAGCAACTACGGCATCGTCACCAAGATGGGCTTCTGGTTGATGCCGGAGACCGGGCACCAGTCATACATGATCACTTTTCCGCGCGAAGACGATTTTGAGCAAATCGTGGAGATCATCCGACCACTGGCCCAGAAAAGGATACTGGGCAACATCCCCCAACTCAGACATGTCATTCAAGAACTGGCCGTGACAGGCAAGCCTCGATCGTTCTGGTACAGTGGCGAGGGCCAGATGCCACGCGACGTAATCAGGGAGAAGGCTTCCCAGTTACCTTGTGGCGACGTTTCCTGGGTTTTCTACGGCACCCAGTACGGCGATGCTGCCTCGATCGACGCCCAGCTGAAGATGATCAAGGCCGAGTTCGGCAAGGTCAAGGGGAGCAAATTGCTCCTCCCGAAAGATGTGCCAGCCGATCACTATCTGCATTCTCGAGTCCAGGTGTGCAGTGGGGTGCCTGTGCTGAAGGAGCTGGACTGGCTGAACTGGCAGCCGAACGCCGCCCATCTGTTCTTCTCCCCGATCTCGCCCACCAAGGGCAAAGACGCCAGCATCATCCACAGCATCATCAGTAAGCTTCACGCGAAATGGGGCTTTGACGTGTTCCCCACCATGTGCGTCGCTGGTCGAGAAATGCATTACATCGCCAACATCGTATATGATCGTGCAGATGCCGACGCCAAGCGGAGAGCGACGAGTCTGATGCGCGAGATGATCTCGGCGGCCGCCAAAGAAGGCTACGGCGAATACCGCACGCACCTGCTCTTCGCGGACCAGGTGGCCGAGTCGTACAGCTGGAACAACGGCGCGCTGAGGAAGTTCAACGAGAGCATCAAGGACACTCTCGACCCGCACAGTATCCTGGCGCCCGGCAGGAACGGCATCTGGGGCAAGCGATACCGGGGCAAAGGATGGGAGATACTAGAGGGGGACAAGAGGAACTTGTTGAAAGATGGAGTGATCCCGAGCCCGAAGCTGTAAGCGTGCGATAGACTGGTGGTCGGGTGGTGGATCTAATCCACGAATGCCGACGCGATGTTCCAAGTGGCAGTACTGGCGTTGGGACTAGAGCAATCGCATGCATCTATAGTGGCAACACGAGGTAGCAATGCTCAATATTCATATCCAATGGTGCAATATGCAATATGCAATATGCAAAGTGCAAAGTGCAAAGTGCAACGTGCAACATCCACTCTGCAATCTGCAATCTGCAACAGTAGGATATGCAAAGTGCAATTCTCAATACTCGATATCCAATTCCCCAAACGCAATAACTCGACATGTTTAATCATCCTCGCCACCCACTCTCCTCCGCTCAACCGTCATCCTCGGTCGAATCCAGAATTCAGGGCGCGCCAGGGTATGTATTATCAACACAAGGGCGTGATCTTGCCCGTCCTCAACTCGTCGGCCACCAGCGCCGACATTTCCGGCCACCGTTTCCTCGTGTCGGCCTCGGCATCATAGTCGTACAGCACGGCGTTCTGGTCGCCCGTCAACCCCGTCAGCACAACGAGACTTCCCGTCACGATAGCAGCAGTGCGCAAGTGCATCCAGCCACTCACCTTGATCAGTAGACTGTCCGGGTCGATTTCGCCGCCCTCGCCGATCCGGTCGAGGGCGCTGTGCCATCTGTCGCGGAGGTCTTCGCCGTTGGTCTGCGCGCGGCGGACGCGCGGGAACCGGATCTTCTCGTAGACTCTTGTCTGATGTGGGGATTTGTATTAGCTTTGAGGGATGTGTTCCATGGGGGGGGGGGGGAAGGTATAGCAAGACAAGGCAAGGCTCGCCCACTCACCGCCAAAGCCACGTTCTCCCTCCCGGCCAGTAACAAACACTGGGCCAACACGGCGGCACTCTCGGTGGCCTGGCTGGCGCCCTGGGCACTGGTGGGCAGATGCGGGTGGCAGCAATCGCCGACGAGGACGACCTGGTGGTTCTTGCTGACCCACGTGGGGATGGGGTCGCGGTAGCAGATCTTCCAGTCGAGGCACTCGTCGGTCTGGCGGATGGCGGTGGCGATGCGCGGGTCCAGCGTCTCGACCAGGCGGCGCACCTCGGCCATGTCGCCCGGTTGGGACCACGACTCGCGCACGTCGGCCGTGTCCTTGTGCGTGATGATCCAGTTGAACTCGGCGCCGCCGCGCAGCGTGTTCTGCACGCAGTGCATGTCCTTGCCGATCCAGATGTTGACGCACTCGCGCGCCACGAACTCCTCCGTCACCGGGTCGCCCTGCAGCTTGCGCCCGTCGAAGAAGGCCCGGAAGCACGCGTACCCGGACGATTTGGGCGCGTCGTCGAACCCGAGCACCAGTTCCCGCGCCCGCGATTTGATCCCTGATGACGTACGTGAGTGAGTGAGTTTTGACTTCCATCATGAGCCGGCCGACATGGTCCCGAGGAAAGGGGGAACAAAGGGGGAATGATCAAGGATCGACGCTTACCGTCCACCGCGACGACCACGTCCGCGGTATGTCGCGTGCCGTCCTTCAGCGTGACTGACGGCGTCGTGTCGTCGTAGTCGACTACCTATAGAACAACCACGAATGGGTTGAGCATTAGCCAGCGATGGGGTTGGGGTGCTTCCTAGACCAGAGGGAGATGTAGATGATCTATCTTGAATACTCGCTATTACACGCTCCGTTTGTCGACAAACGTACCTCGGCGCCCATGTGGACGGGGATGCCCTTCTCGGCGACGGCCTGCAAGAAGCCCTTGTGATAGTCGCCCCTGTGGCCGATATACCCGGCCATGTCCATCAAGGGCTGCTGGGCGAGCAGCTTGCCGTCGTGCCAGCGCCGGATCTGCATCATCTCGGATTTGTTGCCGATCTCGATCAGCCGGTCGCGCAGGAAGGGCGACCACCGGTCGAGCAGCTTGAACGCGTTCTCGCCCAGGCCCAACGAGTCGCCCAGGCGCTGGAACTCGCGCACCTTCTCGAACACGACCACTTCGAAGCCCGCGTGGTGCATGGCCAGCGCGGTCGCGCAGCCTCCTAGCCCGGCGCCCACGATGATGACTGTCCCGGCGTGTTAGGCAAATGCTCGGAACGAGGGATTCCTTGGTCCAGGTTCGTACCTTTCATCGGCGATTCCGGCGCCAGGGACCCCATGGTTGTATATGTTTCGGTGTTGTGCTTGCTTGGGGATATTGACTATCCTAATACTAATACCAGTGGCGGGAGGGGGGCGAGGAACCACAAATCGACAAGTGTGGTGACTTTCTAGGCGGTGCTGTCGGTTATTCTACTCGTGTCACACAATGAGATACAAGTGAGTGGCGCGAGTTCACACAGGTACGAGGTCCTGTATGAGGTTGATATCGGCGGGACTAGGTCAGGGAATTGCCCCATGGGTTCGTAGAGGCGGAGGCGTATCCTACGAGAGCCGGCCACTGGGAAGGCGCACGTGGTTTTACGATGGGTTACTGCGCCCAGAACCTCGTAAGGCCGAACTTGACGAATCGACTGGGACAGGATGGATGGGCACGCAACACGCCTTGAAGCACTCACTCCGTTAATCAAAACGTAGTGTAGTCTAGAGCCCTAATGCCCCAGTTCCCCCGGTGGGATTCTCCATTCTAGGCCGTCCACACACGCCCGGGATTCACCCATTCTCCCACCCACTCACTCCCTTAGGTCCTTGCGTCTAACCCAACCCAGTGCCCATTCTCCAAGTCCTGTGCCCGCCCAGTCGTTCGTACATACTCCGTACTCAGCCCCAGAGCCTTGAATGGTTTGTGGGGTCCCGCGTTTGCCGAGAGGCCGGCCAAGCGCGAGGGGGGACAGCACTTGCAAACGCCCCCCAGGAGACCCCCTCATTGTTGACGACAGCGAGCAGCAGCCAGAGCAACTGAGGGCGCCAAATCATGGCAATGTTGCCCATCGAGATCTTTTCTCCGCTCCGACATCTGATTCCCTTCCGAGACGGAATTAATTGCGACGGCGGGTGATACCTGGTTGGATTAAAAGAGTCACCACTGACTGTCAGCGACCTGGACTGACACTGGCCTGAGCTGACGTGACGCGTACAGTTGCTAGTTAGAAGATACAGTCGATACTCGATATCGCGGTGGGAATCCGACATCCCACACGAGATATTCGATATACAGTTTGGGTACTTAGTCCAGCATCTTATTCTTCGCTGGCGATCAATCAATCACTCATACGTCCAGCTGTCGCGCCCACTCGTCAGAATGGGCTCTCTAAGCAACCCGGTCAAAACGGTAGGCTACATCGGGCTCGGCAAGGCCGGGGCATCGATGGCCTCCAACATCCCCAGGGCAGGATTCCAGCTGGTCGTGCGGGACGCGGACCCGGAGCGAGAGACCGCGTTCGCCCAGCAGAATAAGAACACCTCGGTGGCGGCCCCGGGGCCCGATGGCTTCAAGGACGTCGACGTGCTGGTCACGATGCTGCCGCAGGGGAAAGTCGTCCGCGAAGTCGTGCTGGGCGAGGGTGGGATCGCGAAGGCGTTGAAGCCCGGTAAGTCCATCATTCATACTCGCATAACGTCAACGAACGTCTTTCGCACACAAGGTCTTCTTCTCACGCTGACGGTCAATCTCAGGGACAATCATAATCGACACGTCCTCGTCCTCGCCCTACGACACCCAGTCTCTAGGCCGCGACCTCGCGGAATTGGGCCTCCACCTCGTCGACTCGCCCGTCACGCAAGCCCACCTCCACGACACCGACACGGGCGACGCCACGCTGATGGTCGGGTCGGACAGCCGCGACGCCGTGGACCGCGCGCTGCCCGTCCTGCAGGCCATGGCCAAGTACGTGTTCGTGATGGGCGGGCTGGGCGCGGGCCACGTCATGAAGACGCTCAACAACTACACGTCGGCGGCGTCGATCGTGGCGCTCTCGGACGCCCTGGTCACGGGCCAGAAGTTCGGCCTCGACCCCGTGCAGATGATCGACGTGCTCAACGTGGGCACCGGCCGCAACTTCTCCACCTCGGACAGCTACGCCACCGACGCCCTGCCGCGGCGCTACGCGTCGGGCTTCCAGCTCGCCCTGCTGATCAAGGACATTGGCATCGCCAAGGAGGTCTTCGAGAAGACGGGCTTCCACACCGACCTGCCGGACCTGATCATTCGGGATTTCAAGGACGCCGCCGCCACCTTGGCCCCCACGGCCGACCACACCGAGTTGCTGAAGCGGTGGGAGGAGAGGGCCGGCGTGACCCTGCGCACGGGCGAGCCGGACGGGAGCACGGTGACGGCGCTGAAGAAGTAAAACCTCACCAGCGAGGGTGCCAGGGTGTGGCGAGCGAGTAAGGGGGGGTGCGTGCAGAAAAGTGCACCACCGCGCACGTAATCGTATTCGGGACCGCGATCGACGGTTCGTCCTTGGTCTTCGTGCCGCCTAGGGACACACGGGGTATATTGATATACGTACTCGGTATACACAGACAGATTGAATGGCACGGCCACCTGAACCGTAGCGTGTATGCAGCTCGCTGGCTCGGAGGCGGGACAATATCTGCGCAAGCTGGCCGTCTTGTCCTCGGCGCACCCAATCATGCGCCACCTTGGCGGGACTGTTGCCTGGTTGAAGCCTGAATTACTGGGCAGGGGCGGGGGGGGGGGGGGGGGTCATATACACACGACACAGGTATATAGTGGACAGTTATTCTCACGCTGCAATGCGAAGGTCAGTGTGTCGTCCTGTACAGACAGTCTCAATTCAATCGCAACGCGGACCTGCATCCAGCACCTGAACCAGAACCAAACGGACAATCGCGTGTTTCAAAGCCCACACCACCGCTCCTTTTTAGTAAAGTCAAGATGTCTGTCTCGCCAATCACCCTCATGCCGTGCATCTTCTTCGAAACCCAGGCCGAAGAAGCGGCCCGTTATTATGTCTCGATTTTCCCGAACTCTTCGGTATGTGGCTCCTGTCCCCCGTCTGAAACGGGATGACCTGTGGGTCGTGTCGGTACCAGTCTTGGGCATTGACTGGTCTGTTCTGTTGTGTTCCGTCTTCTCTGACTGACTG
This sequence comes from Phialophora macrospora, assembly GCA_000835435.1. NCBI lineage: Eukaryota > Fungi > Ascomycota > Eurotiomycetes > Chaetothyriales > Herpotrichiellaceae > Phialophora > Phialophora macrospora. The sequence continues at coordinate 3,794,770 of KN846958.1, read as the reverse complement.
ATTCCACCCTCAGATCGACGTCATCAACTACTTCCTCTCCACGGGCCAAGAAATGCACTGCCAGACCCCCGGCACCGTCATGTCCGTGGCCTTCACGCTCAACAACACCAAGTGGCTGGCCCTGAACTCGCGGCCCAAAGAAATGGCCATGACCGAGGCCGTCTCCTTCCAGGTCATCTGCGACGGCCAGCACGACATCGACCACTTCTGGGACCGTCTGACCGAGGGGGCCAGCGACGAGGACAAAAAGAGGCAGGTGTGCGGCTGGTTGAGGGATCGCTTCGGCGTGGCTTGGCAGGTCGTGCCGCGGGTCGTGGTGGAGTACATGTCGAGTGGGGATGAGAGGAAGATTTCCGCCACCATGGCCGCGTTCATGAAGATGAAGAAGATCGTGGTCAAGGACGTGGTCGATGCCGTGGAGGCTGCTGTAGCCGCCGGGAAGGAGTAGCGTATATGGACTGGGGACGAAGGACTAGCCTGGGTACGGGTAAGAGTGAGAGTCAGAATGAGTGGTCTACTTGCCTTGGTCTTGGCCAGATCGAACTGATGGTGTTGACCGTCGCCCTCCTGCGCTTCCGAGGCCGTCCACCTGGGCCTCAAGCCTCGTGTAGTTGGTTCAGGCTCTACGGCAGACCAACCTGCTGTCGCACAAAATGTATGCTCTCCTCCCAAAGACTGTCCTTCCCCAGCATCGGCTTGGACAGTTCATCCACAAGTTTGGCGCCCAGATTCCCCGTGAACCGCTTGCCGCGGCCGAATCGATGCAGCATCACAGCCCAGTGTAACAAAATCAGGCAGCACACATTGTCTGCACTGGTCTCGAGCGCCCGGACGAACCAAGTATCCAAGACCATTGGCCATATGAGAGCAACATCCCTGTTCTCGTCACTGTAGAAGCTGAAGCATTTCTCCAACCAGGCCATTGCCCGCCAATATGCGTCCTTGACGTCGGGAGCCTCTTGCGACCCTTTTTCTCGGTCAATGATGCATCGCAGTCTGGTGAGTGCCACTTCCGTAGCTTCGTCTAACCTGCGCCGCCGGGACTCGGAGAAGACGTCAAGGGTCACGGGCAGGGGCCCTCTTGAGAATCCGTCGAGGTCCGAGCTGATGACCGAGCCCATGCTCTGAAGTACCCGGAACAGCATTGTGATGTTTCCCACGATTTTGGTGCTCTCTTCCACAGCCTGATTCGTGGTGACCTGAAACTGTGACATGCCGAGGATGAATGCGAGGTTGATGACTGAGAAGGCGAAGATGGTTGTGAAGCCCGTTTCGGCGTCATTGTCGGTCTGGAGGATCGTGTGGCCACCGACGTTGCCAAAGGCTTGGCAGGCCGCATTGTGATATTCCAACGCGGCGAGCATGTAATGTGAAGGTGGCGAAGGTAATGGGTTCGGGGACTCGAGGACAATGTGCATGGCCGAGATGGCCAAGATGGCGTTTCTCAGGTAATCACATTTCAAGGCCAGCTGTGGGACCAGGACCTGCCAGTTGTGGCCGCTGCCATTCTGCTTGTTGTTCGTGAAGTGGCGATATGTGTTGGAAGTCCATTTGTGCCATAGTTCCAGCTCCAAGATGTTCGGTTGAGGATTCGAATAGGGCGCTGGTGGTGTGCACCTATTGCTCCAAAGGTCGTGGTTGAAATACTCATGTTGGCATGCACAGACCTGTGGTCTGGGCGGAGGAGGAGCCAGCCTCGTAGAAGGATATGTGCAGTCATCTTGGTGGACAGTACAGCTCGAACATGGCGGCCCGGATTCGTCACACTACATGGCGCAGAGTCAGTGGAATGAATTGACTGAGGGGCACACATGCAACTGGTAGCCCCTATTGATCTCAATCGACGCAAAAGCTGAGCCACGGCCATTCCATGGCAGGAAAGATACGCACGCCACACACCTTTATTCGTCTTCGCTTGCAGTTGTAACATCCGGTCTTGGACTTCTTGTGCGGTTTCCGGCCTGGCATGTCGCACTGATGATAGCTGGCTCGTTCACGTGGTTCGTCCCGGGATACCCCCTGTCGCGCAATGCGAGGATTCTATGCCGGAAACGCCTGCCCGCTCGGTGAAGATACGATCCATGAATTGGAATTTTTCAATGCTGGAGACTCGGATTGCCGTTTACCTCCAGTAACTTGTAAATAAATGGCGAGTTCAGGCAGCGGCGATTGGAAGAGGATTCGGATACGCGTACACTAAACCCGATTCTGCTGCCCGTGGAGACGCCAATTCTGCGCACAGCCTTGTCCCAACGGGCGTCTTTCTTGGTTTGGCGAAGCATATCTTCATCAAGAGTGAAGTGCTGTGTATTTTGACCATGTTTCGTCTGGAATGATGGTCGTCCCACAATGCCCAGGCAGCAGTATTAAATTCTTGTCCTTCCATGCGCGGGCTAGGGGTAGTTTGGCGATAATACAGGGCCGTGGTGGATGAGGCATGAATGTCGCAGGACCATGTTTGTTCCCGTGCTTGGGATAAACTGGTGCTGCGGACATATAAAGGTGCCTCGTTCCAAGGGATCCCTTGATTCGCTTCTGCCAGCAATCTTTCCGACGAGCATAGCAGACGAGCCACAATGGCCAAGGTCGACAATTATTACAAGCACTACGTCCCCTCTGTCCCGGCAGCAATTGCCGCCGCGACCATCTTCGCTATACTGACGATCGCGCACCTCGTGTTGATGATCAAGTCGAATCCGAGGCGGAAGTTTACAATACCATTCGTGGTAGGAGGTGCCTGTAGGTTTTTGGCCGAATCTTGACGACGCGAAGTCCTCTTTGTTGATATCCTCTCCAGGTGAAGTCATCGGCTTCTGCACTCGAGCAGCATCCCACTATCATGTTGACAGCCTAGCCTTGTACCTCGTCCAAGTACTCCTCATCGTGTTGTCGCCAATCCTCCTCGCGGCCTCGGTCTACATGTTCCTCGGTCGCTTGATCACTGCCGCGGACGGAGAACAATACTCGCCCATAAAGAGGAAGTGGATGTCGAAGATCTTCCTCTTAGGAGACTGGCTCTGCCTGCAGGTCCAGTCGAGCGGTGTATCGTGGTTGGGAAACGCCAAATCTGCATCTTCCATCCAGGGGGCCCGAGACCTCGTCCTTGCGGGCCTTGCTCTGCAGGTCCTCTTCTTCCTGTTCTTCCTATCAGTTGCAGGAATGTGGCAAGCTCGAGTTCGATATCTGCCCCTCTGGGAACGGTGTAGGGAGTCGGGTCTCCCCTTGGCTCGCACTCTACTGTCGTTGTACTTGGTGGGAACCCTCATGGTCGCTCGCAACACCTATCGGCTGGCGGAATATGCGCAAGGAGACGATGGATATCTCAACTCATATGAGTGGCCAGCATATTCTTTCGATGCAGTCCTGATGGCGGCTGTTATGGCCATCGCGCTGTTTTGGTATACCATCGAACTGCAACCAAAGGATAGGCAGCCAGTCCTCCATCTTCGAACTTTCAGCAACGTTTCATGAAGCGACTATATTCCAGGCTGAGCGAGTGCAATGCAATGCTTCGAGGTGTTGGGCGGAAAGCTCTTGCGCGCTTGTCTCCCCGAAAGCAATCGGGAGTCCTTGCGACTCTATCATGAAAGATTCGCACCAAGTCCATCAAACACGGCAGCTGAATGGATCTTGCTGAGGTGGAGATATCCACGTAAAGTGATGGTCCGCATCTGGATCTTAACCTTGGAACCGTGAACGGATGGGTTGGAGGATCACGTTTCTTCAGGGATCGACTGACCCCTGCTTGCCGTGGAGCTTTGGTTTGGAAAAATAATACCACCTTGTGCATCTTGACAAGCCCTGATTCTTCGACACTGTGAATGTCCGCATTGAAGTATACACCTGCGGACTTTGGGAGAAAATACGGCCCTCGACGCGAGCCAAGGCAATCTCAGATGCGTTTTAAACGCATTTCCGCGGCCCAAAGAGAAGCTTGGAGGGTATTCAAGCCAAGGAACGTCGAGCAAACTTGTTCCTGACAGATCGCTAGAGTGCTCAAATACTATGCCCATACAGGCTGCCCAGCCCTACCGACGTATTCGCGGTTGAGCGACAGCAATACACAATGCCATCGGTTCGGATCAAGACAAAACTCCAGAATCCCCTTCTGGGTTGATTCGCGGTAATGCGGCTGTAAGGATAACTGATATTCCTGAAACTTGGCAAGGCTGAGGTAGTGCACCGAGGAGGATTCACTTATTGCCGGTGACGGGAGTGCGTATGGTAATGACAGAGGATGCGTCCTGTGGCGACATCCGTTGGAAATGCTGTCAATACTGCTCTGCGTCGGCACGATCAGTACGCAGGCACTCCGGCGACCGAGGTACAGCCAAGGAGCGCTCATTGTGCCAGATCAGTGTCCTCTGAGAGAAAGCACACCCCAAAGGAGGTGGGAAGACTAGAAAAGGTGTTGCCGCCGTACGAACCATCGATATAAGCGGTAAAGAGGGGAGTCGATTTCCCGACCCAATGGACAAGTTTAGGTGGTCCGCCCATTGGAGTTTGGTGAAGTTGGCGACGAGGGGCTCCGGGGAGAAGACAATTCTCTAGGGAAAATGAGTATATTCCCACCCAAGAGACGTACAATGAGGAAGATGGGACTGAGTTGGCACCAGCTCAAAGAACTAGGCCAAACAAGCCAGGATTCAGGTCCCCAGACATTCGATGCCACAGCCACTGGCATGGAATGAAGTAACTCTATTGAATGGGAAGAGGAGCCCCTGGACTATTTTGTGAACGAATCTGAGGAACTTTTCTCATTTCGGCCAGCCTGCGAATGAACCGCGAACCCGAGGAGGAGGATGGTCAGCGATCGATACACCAACGGAACCCAGGATAGGGTTAAAACCCAGTAGCACATTAGGAGAGCAACGCAGACGGTGAGGTTGCGGTTGAAGGCTCCCATCATCTCTACGCTTGGTGCAGGCGAAGTAACAGGTCCAGGAGGCAGGTACTGTGAAATGGTGAGCAGACTTCCGCAGAATGATCTCTTTTCCACATACTTACATTTGATATGAAGATCTGCCACTTGTCGAATCGTCTTTGTAGATCATCTAGTTCCTCTCGGAAACGCGCAAGATCTTCTCTGGCTCGACGGCGGTGAGATCGCTGAATGTGTTTGTCCCATTGACCGAGGCTGTCCCTACGTCTGAGCAAGTTTATCGACAAGCCTGGTTGTGTCGGAATTGTCAGGCTTTCTGCCTCACAGGGGTAATGGTAGATCACGTACCAGTACCACTTCTCGCCCGCCGCTCCTAGCGTCGTCTGACGGAGTTGTTGGTACCGTCCTTGCAGAGATTTCTTGTGTTCGAGTAGGTTGTCGTATTGACGGAATAGTTCCTTATCTTCAGACGAGAAAGGGTACTGCAGGGATCGAACTTTCGAGGACGCAGTCTCGGTCAGCGACCTCTTCAGTTTCTGGAAGTTGTTTGATTCTTGACCGGCAGGGGGGGCTGGAGCGGTTTGGACACGGTCGAGGGGTTGTGTTTCAACTGCGACCAGATTGGCAGCGGCACCAGCAGCGGTGCCGACCAGATGTCCTTCCATGCCTGAGAACAGACCCATTGCTCCTGCCACGCTGCCAGTGGCCGCAGGAATAGCTTGGTCTCGCGCTGTCTTCTGATGCAAAGGCAGCCCACGCCTCATGAGCTCGGCCCGAACGACATCAAGCTTTTGCTCCACAAGTTGCATAACTCTCCCACCGGCGACAGACCCCACAAGCGAAGCACCTCCTGTACCTGGGGCCATCACGACGCCACTGATGACACTTGCAGTGCTCGAGTATAGCGTTCTGATCAGGACAACCTCTTTCTTCTGCAGCTGCTGGTCGTCATAGCCCTGCACTTTAGATCTGTACTCATCTGGGTCGAAGCGAACAAAGTCTTGGACACCCATGGCGGTTGCTGGAGAAACTTGGCGTGTGGATGGTGCATGTCGATAGCTTCGACAACGAGTTCTGCTGAACCGACATATCACGCGACAAGAGAGGTGCCCGTGGCGTGGCGGAGGGAGTCTTGAAATATGACATGATAAGAGTGTTAAAGGGAATAGGGGTCTCGACGCTGATCAATGTTGATCGTTCCTCTCTACCAGAGGAGAGTGGAAAGGTGTGAAGCTGACATGATCTACGCGCTCTTCTGATTGGCCAAAGACGGGGTGAGCCTGGTGCTATGAGGTCATCCGCACTTGCTGTCCCACCCCCACCAAGTGCCACCGCGCCTGACGAAGCAGCCAACTTGAAGCGGTACGGGCAAACCAAGCATAAGATCGACGTTGATGATTTCTCCAGGAGAACCTACGATCGTCGGGTTCCATCCTCTTGGATCCATAGCGTACGGCTCGGCTTCTGTCGACAGTTGAACAAGAACCTTCGCAAAATCTATTCAAGCAGATCTGATCTGAGGTTCGTTTGATTGCTTGCTCATTAGCAAAACTACCGCTGACAGCAGTTGCGGGTATAGGCATTAGATACTAAGACACGCTCAGAAGGGACACTCCCCACCCGGATTCTCTCACATAACCACGCATCTCTGCATCTGAGCATGCTCGTACGCAGCACCCCACCGATCAATCCCCGCGGCAATCTCATTTTGCTTCTGCTTCTCCTTCACGTCGGTCTTGAAGTTGGACTGCAAGAACTTGACCATTTCTTGGTCAATGTTCTTCTCCGTGGCTTCCATGACCACCTCCTCCCGGCACAGTGGACAACGATCCCTTTCCTCCTGCTGTAAAACAATCATGCATCGAATGCAAAACAGATGGCCGCACCGTAGTCGCACCGGTCTCCACGAGATACTGAAACAGATTGGGCACAAGTAGTCGTTGAGCTGGGGAATGATGCTCAACACTTCTTCCGAGATAGTGAAGCATGTCGCCTTAGCCAAATCTTGCACAATAAAGGGCGAGGACTTGGTGAGCGATTGCGCCACCGAGGACTTCGCGTGCAGGGATGTTCGCTTGTCAAACTTTTTCATGATCTTGTTGAGAGCGGTGCGGTTGATCTCTTGGAACTTGATCAGTCGCAGGAGGTTGACGTTGATTTGCAGGAACCGCGCCAGAGAGGTGTTGGCCTTGTCTCCCAATCTGAAAGTGTCTTTCCTTTGTTGTGCAGACAGAGACTGTGTGAAAGCCTGTAGCTGTTTTTGAGCATGGGCGGCGTCGCGTGCGCCAGCATCTGCTTCGTGGGAGGACAAGAACACTTCGGCATCCGAGTAGAGTTCAAAGATCCTCCGCCAAGTGTCGACTTCCTTCTTGGAACGCTTCAACTTGCTTGCTCGCAGCGCACGAAGTTCGTCACCTAGCCGGGTGATTTCGTCCTGCAGCCGGTCATACTCGGCTTTCTGCAAGTCATCCAGGCAGGACAGTTCGTGGCGCAGTGTCTGGAAGAATTCGGAGTCTGCAGTCAGAGGCACTTCCACCAGTTCTAACTGACGCCCGTCATAGTCTGACGCTGACTCATCAGTGAATCTGCGTCGTTCATCTGGAGACTCCTCTCGCCGTAGATTGTTGTCACTACGCGCTCGGGAAGACCTGGCAAGGCGTCGCAAAATCCTCCGAGTGTCAGGACTCAGCCAGGCATCCATGGGCGAACCATCGTGGGGATCAATGACAATTGTCAACTTCGGCGTGAAGCTGATCCTTTCCCCATCATCTACAGTGTACTGGAGTGGACGATCAGCCGTTCTTTGGTCGGCACCTAGGTCACTGGACTCAACGCGCTTCCACAGGGCCTCCAGAGTGTCTTTGTCGAGGCCAAGGCTCTGAAGTTCTTGTTGGACGCGCTTGATACATTTCTTGAGCTTCTTGTAAGAGATGGCTGAGTTGACCCAGTCAGGAGGGTAGTCGCCACGAGCGAGGGTCGCTTCGAAATCCTGGCCGAATTTCATGGTGTATCATTCTCAGTGTCTACTCATAGGGATATGGACGAGGAAGCAGGAGTGTAAGAATAGGGAAGGCAAATGTTTACGGTACATCACCCGGGATTTCGCGTGGGTGGAGGGCCTGAGGGCAGACAAGCGCAATATATAACTATTTTGCCGACGTACCCCAGACGTTGGAAACCGCCACTGGCGATGGAAGGAAGCCACCGGAAGTGCGAACCGTAAAGTAAAATATCCCACCTCGCACGGTTCCAGGCGAGCGGATGACCTGCGGACTTCGCGCCATGTGCAACCAAGAAACCAGCATCCAATGCGAAGGTCAAAATTTTCCCGAAGCGGACGTGTGATTGGCGGACCAAGAGTCCAACGCTACTGCGGAACACGACAGTCTTGAGCGAAAGGCAAACAAATGGCGCAGCAGATCGACAAGGCTTGAGATCCGTTCCAGAAGATCGCTGTTCCCGTCTTTGGTTCGGTCCGGCTCTTTGGTTCGAACAGGGCGTTGGGCAGTGCCTCGTCTGATGGATTTGGGCCTTGATTTTCCCTTTGCCGCCCCGCAGCAATAACCTTTCTCCCTCCCCAGACATGGGCCAACGTCAATCTACCGGCAACGCCACGCAGGACGAGGCGCCCGCGAAGGCAGACTACTACGACCTCCTTGGCGTCGAAAGGACAGCGACCGACGACGAGATCAAGAAAGCGTACCGCCGGAAAGCCCTCGAACTGCACCCTGACCGAAACTACGGCAACGTCGACGATACCACCAGACTGTTTGCCGAAGTCCAGTCTGCCTACGAAGTCCTCTCAGATCCCCAAGAAAGAGCATGGTATGACTCGCATAGAGATGTCCTCCTGCGTGGGGGCCAAGCCAATGGCTCCGGTGGGGATGAGTTTTCATACAATATCCGCATGACGACGACGGAAGATGTGCTGAAGCTGATGATGAAGTTTAATGGTCGTGTGGAGTTCAGCGATGCGCCTAGTGGCTTTTTTGGAGGGTTAGACGACTTCTTCAAGCAGCTAGCCAAGGAGGAGGATATCGCTTGCCAGTGGGAAAACGAGGATCCGATGGATTACCCAGAGTTCGGACGCCGGGACGACGACTATGAAGATGTGGTTCGCCCTTTCTATGCTGCTTGGACCGGTTTTGCTACAAGAAAAAGTTATTCCTGGAAAGATGAATATCGGTTATCCGATGCACCAGACAGGAGGATTCGCAGGCTGATGGAGAAGGAGAACAAGAAGATACGAGACGAGGCGATTCAGGAATACAATGAGGCAGTACGTACGCTCATTGCCTTTGTCCGAAAACGGGATCCTCGCGTACAGAACAACCAGGTATCCGAGGCTGAGAGGCAAAAAGCGCTTCGAGAAGCGGCTGCAGCGCAAGCTGCGAGATCACGAGCAGCACGGCAGGCCAAATTTCAAGACGCCGGAGAGGATGCCATACCCGACTGGGCCAAGTCAAGGACGAAGGATGCATACGAAGGAGGTTTCTCAAGTGAGTCTGAAATTGAAGAACACGAGTATGACTGTGTAGTCTGCGACAAGACCTTCAAAAGCGAGGCACAGTTCATAGCACATGAGAAGAGCAAGAAGCATATCAAACTACTGAAACAGCTTCGAAAGGAGATGCAGGTCGAAGGTGCCGAGTTGAATCTAGACAACGGACGCACCGCTGCAGAGCATGGTGATGCAGCTGCCGATGAAGACCAAATTGCCCGAGAATCTGATGATTCGCCGTCTCGAGTGGCACCCATGTCTGAAGGCGAGTCTGAATCCGACAACAAAGAGCGAGTGCACGAGAAGAACGGCTCGGTGGAGACGGAGAAGGACGCTGAGGTTTCTGATGCCTCCCCAGATGACAATGACGATTACGCACCGCGGACCGATATCGAAGACCGCCTGGCCGGAGAGCCGATCGAGAAGGCCTCTGCAACACTCGAAGATTTGAGTCTGTCTGGCACCCCGGTGGCGTCCGACCCCGAACAAACAGGGCAGCCAAAGCTCGGCAAAGCAAAGCAGAAGAAAGCCAAAAAGGCTGCTCGGAAGGCTGCAGCGGAGTTCCAGTGTGTCGTGTGCAAGGCCGAGTTTCCTTCAAAGACGCGATTATTCAACCATATTGAAGAGGAGAATCACGCTGCTCCTTTGACACAGGTAAAGGCGGTCAAGGGCGGAAAAGGAAAGAAAAGGTGATATTATCGTATGATGATTGTTGTTTACATGCTGGCAAGGCCGATCGTGCATATATACCCCTTAGAGACGACTGCATAGCGAGGGCGTTTAGAACGAAGTCTTGGGGTTTTGGTTGGAGTATGAACAGAATCAGGGAAGACTTCTGTGAGCTTTGAGGAATTGCCAGAGAGGGCGCCGCAGCAAATCTCAATCTGCAGTCGCATTAGGCTGTTCCCCGACCGCCTATGACAACCTTCTAAGCGTGCCCCACAAGGACCGAGGCAGATTGCTACCCCCAATTATGGGTCCCACTGAGGTCGGTTCAATCTGCTTTGCGACTTTCCCGGTTCCTTGAAAACAATATAAAGACGACCTGCATCATTGGTGGCATCGATATACTGTCTCATCTCCCGACACTGCAGATACCATGGTTCCCACTGCATGGACTACTGGACGTTGCACACCGCATGGCATGCATGAAACTCAGCTGAGACAAATTTATCTGCACGCGGCCGGGCAAGCTTGTCCGACTAGAACTTGCTCCGTTCTCCCCCAACCATGACCAGAGGCAACATCAGAAGAGATTCGTTCCAAGGACATAGCTACGCCCTGGTGTCAGTGGTATGATGGCGGACATTCGCTGTGAAGACCCCGACCTGCAACTGGACGTAGACATGATGATTCTTGATTACACACTGTTTCGATCTATCAAGGCACAATTACAATTCCTCTCGGGCGGGCTCGACGACAACGAAGGGGTGGGTAGATCCCACGAGGCCCTGCACCTTTTAACCATCTTCGACTCCTTCATCCAGATCTTCAATGAACATCACCCCAGCTACGAGCATAACACAGGATTGACTTTCAGACTCGACATCCTGGAATTCTTGGTCCTCCTCTCCGGCTTGTCATCCGGGCCCTCGCCTCATTTCAAAAATGTAATGTTAGAGAAACTCAAGGCCCGCGCACAAGACGATATCCAAGCTCGCCGAAAGTGGCAGGCAGCGCGCCGAAGCCACTTGCGAAGACTGGAGAAACACCCAGCCACAGCTTCGAAGACCGATGTCGTCGACGGGGATGTGGAGCGCCAGATATATGAAGCGTGGACGCATCAACACACGGCAGGTCGTGGCTCAGACCCACGGGTTATCAAGGTCTTGTTGCTTTTCCACTTGATACCACGGTTCATGGTCATCTCGGCCAAGTTCTCAGACCTGATAGACCAGAGTCTCGACCAGCGATGGATGCAAGTCGCGTGCGAACTCATGCTCCGATCAGGCCTGGAGTCGTTACGATTTCAGACTCTAGACCCCCAAGCAGACACTGTGCCGTCACTGGAAGACTGCTTTGCTTGGGGCTATGTCGATCCCGGAGACTTTCCTGATAGAGGCGCTACGGCTGCCTGGGACGAGGAAGTCGTGGATTTGGTCAACCAGATGTTCCGCCTGCCCGCCAGTTCCACCTCCGTCGAAGGCGTGGAAGACCCTGAATGGACAAAGCTACGCATCAGCACGCTCCAGGAGTTTTCCATCGTCGCGGACGCTCCTCTCGTGTCTCGGGAGAACTGCTTCGACCAGCTTGCCGAAAAGTATCCCTTGGAAGACTTTGTGCGGAAGCTGGTCGGCGTGTTGCAAAATATCTGGGAATTGAGCTGTCGGGACGAATACTTGGGGAAGCCGGTCCTTGTCGAAATTGAAGAAGGACATCTCCAAAGCTTAGACATTGTAGGAACAGAGTTTGACGAGTTTGCTTCTAACGTCGGTCTGCCAAGGCGGTTTGATGCACTCGGAGGGATTGATGTGACTATGGGCCATTCTGAGCAGAGCCTCAATGAGCGATTTCAACACGAATTACAGCGTGTCAGGCGAGTCAATGGTCGCTACAACCGCGCGACCCCGGTCGTCAAATTGGAGGACTGATATCAATACGTGCATATGAGTCAGCCACAGCGAGGTCGGTGTCAATTGATCCACTGGTAGTGAGTATCCACGTCGATTTCTATATCGACCCATGCGACCTGTGATTTATCGCCAGCCGAGTCCATTTCAAGCACTCACGTTTCTCGCGACGCCTACGGCATAATTAGAGCACTGGATCTGTGTCTTTCTACCTACCGTCAATTCACCCGTCTTTGCCTACAGATCTGACCCTCTGAGTCTGGCCAGATATTTGAGCTATCCCTAAGAGTGATACTTAGTTTGGGTACTCGGTAAAGGGGAGGAGAACGGCATCAATTGTGAACTTCACCGTACAACTTGGCATTGCGGTACGGTGAACTGCGCGTACCGCGCTGTGTCACTCAGCTTCGAGTTTGTGGCTTCTTCGACATCGCATTCTTCTCTTCTCATCACCTACCTATACCCAGTCTGATTGCTATAATATCACACCGCCGTTTTAACGCTCGCAGCTTATGTGTCGACTTCTCCTTCGAAGGAAGGAGAAGGTTACGCGATTATCTGCGAGGGCACGGAGTACAGGTCTGGGAACCCAAGGTTCGAGACTGGCCTCCTATTCGAAGACTTGGCTTGTAACTAACTTCCCGAGCTCACAAGGCTTGGCTTATCCTCGACGAAACACTAATTCCACGATGATGTGTTGATCAGAGGGATTGTCTCTCATCCGCGGTCTTCGCGCACTGCTCCAAGACATCCCAAAATGTATGCGTATGCAGGGTTCTAGGTATCCTCACGCCTTTCACAACACCATCTACGCCTGCCTCTACTTTCTTGACGATGGTCCTACCCACTTGTCCTCGCACAGAATCAAGCGGGCTATGTGCTCCATCCGTCACAACTTTAACATCGTATCGGTCGCCATCATCCTCATATATGCCGCTAGAATAGCCGAATATGGCGGCAACGGCAAGCGGATCATGCAACGGAGGGCCCTCATACACATCAAACCATTCCACATAACTCTGTGCGAAAAAGGTGAGTATCTCGTGGAGGAAGAGGCGTAGCTGGCTCGGCTTCTCGGAGCCCAGGAATCGTTCTCGGACCTCTTTAGTTGCGAGACATTGATGTGTCAGATCGAGCGTGACGAGGGTCGTTTTCGCTGATATGACAGGGTTTGAAAAGACGGCCTGCGCAGCTTCGGGATCACAATAGATGTTGAATTCGGCCCAAGGGGTCTCGTTTCCGAAACCCTCTGCTTGGCCCAGGGTTTTGCCAAACTCTTTCGATACCTGAGGGCAGAAATCGCCTCCTACCGCGCCACCCATAATGCTCAAGCTAACGCAAGAACACGGTTAGAGGCAGATCCATGTCATCTCAAAGACCGGGAAACATTGCGGCCTTCGGGACGGTGGTCTAAAGCATGCTCCGACTTACCCAGCAAGGTGATGGGCGACTTCCGGATACGCCGAGAAAAGCAGGGCAGCGTTCGTGCAAGGCCCGGTGGCCACATACCACGCCGTCTGAGGCGGCTGTGCCATGATAGCGTCGCGAGTGGCGACAAGGAAGTTCACATCTCTGACGATATTGGTTGTTGGCTGGGGAAGGAGAGTCGTACCGCCGAGACCCGTGGGACCTGGGTAGGGTCAGCACCTGAACGTGCAGTCGCGAGCGCCGAGTCTGTTCACCATGGATGACGGGCGTATCAACTTCTGCGCGGCAGAAAGGCTTTGCGGACCCAGGATAAACCTCGACATCTGTCCTCCCCATGGCGCTGAGGACGGCGCTCGAATTGTTCGTGGTGTGGATTTGAGGAGCATTGCCGTGGGTTGAGCTAACACCAAGGAAATTCAATCGCGGATGATGCGCCGCAATCAGAATGGCAAAGACGTCCTGTGGTTTCAGTTGGTCGTTTTCTTGGCTGGCAACAGAGCAAGGAGTCTCCTACATCGTGGCCTCCGCAATGTCAGCAGCCACCGTACTCTCTCCCGCTCTCTTCCTGGAGGCAAACACAAATTCACACTGACCTGTGTCGACATCCAACCATACCGGCACTCTGTCTGCCATTCCGTCGCTCTACACTAATCTCCAAGAGCGCCACAAGTCTCATCTGCTGAGCTCCTTTGTTCGCCGTCAGAATGTTCCGTCCCTCTCAAAGCTCTCACCTGCACACGAACTTCTTCAGGATGACTTGGTATTATATCCTACATCCCGTGCCAGGCCACGATATTTCAGCAGCGTCCAGGGCAGGGTTCCGGTGCCCGGCCACCTTCCTGTCTCGGCATCGTGGATATCGCTGCGTGCATTACTCCGAAGGGAGCCCCATAATACATTGTCGGATCTTCTGTGCCTGCCGAGATAAGCTTGTTTTCATTCATCCCACCAGTTAGAGCTGTTCTCATAAGGAGTCGCGGATCTCCTATGGGGGATGCAGTAAGCTACTGTAGCATGGGTTTTACGGTCAGTGTATGTTTGCCGCCAATAACATGCATCCACTCTTTTGCACAAAGTCACTTATCGCGTGGTGAGACGTTATCCCCCTGCTCAAGTCAGACGGCTCTGAATGCGAGCTCGATGTCTTTCAATCCCTCGCCGATAAGGAGGCAGAACGCATGGCCTAGGCCTTCGCTTCGCTTGAATTTATACATTTCACAGGGACCTCGAGCAATCGAGATGTCTGGCAGCAAACCCCGTCACGAAATCACCAGAAACCCTCACAATGACTCCCCACGAGCAGTCGTCGGGCAGCAACGCAGCAGCATTGACCGAGGATGTCCTCAATCTCGAAAGCTTCGGGTACCAGCAGGAGCTTAAAAGAGACTTCTCGCTCTTCGGAATGGTCGGCTTCGCCTTTTCGGTCTTGACCTGCTGGACCGCGCTCGGGGGCTCTCTGGTGGCTGCCATTGAAGCGGGAGGGCCGCCGGTCATCATCTACAGCTGGATCGGAGTGTCCTTCTTCTCCCTCTTTGTGGCCTATTCCTTCGCGGAGATATGCAGCGCCTTCCCCGTGGCTGGGGGCCAATACTCGTGGGTCGCGATCTTGACGCCGCCGAAATGGGCAAGACTCACCTCCTACTTGTGTGGCTGGTTTATTGTCATAGGTTTCTTGTCCGCCGGAGCTGCGAATGGCTTCATCGGGGCCAGCTTCGTGCTGGGAATGGCACAGATCGCACATCCAGACTTCGTGATTGAGAGGTGGCACACGTGCCTCGTGTGCTATCTCGTCCTGATCCTTGCCGCTGCCGTCAATGTCTGGGGCCGGCACCTTCTGAATAAGCTGGGCAAGGTGATGATCACCTTCAACTTGCTGTCGTTCATCACCATCATCATCGTCCTTCTGGCCAAGGATCAACATAAAGCGAGTGCCGCGTTCGTCTTCAAAGACTTCAACAACAACACCGGCTTCGGCAACTCGTACGCGAGTTTGCTGGGAATCCTCCAGGCAGCTTTTGGCATGACTGGATACGATGCAACGGCACACATGACCGAAGAAATGCGCAACGCCAGGCATGATGCTCCCAAAGCGATCATCTGGTCCGTCTGGATCGGCGCATTCACAGGTTTCGCCTTCCTGATTGCGTCGTTCTTTTGCATCCGCAACCTCACGGCGATCGAGACGTCCTCGACCGGTGTGCCTCTGATTGCCATATTCTATGAAGCCACGGGGAGCGTGGGAGGCGCAGTTGGGCTTACCACCCTCGTCACCATCATCGCCCTGGTCAGCTTGTGCTTCCTCATGGCGCAGAGCTCAAGAGTCGTGTTCTCTTTCGCTCGCGACCACGGGCTGCCGTTCTCCGGCACCATCAGCAAGGTCCACCCGACGCTCCATGTGCCCATCTACAGCATCTTGACCGTCCTTGTCGTCAACATGGCCCTGATGGCCATCTACTTTGGATCGGTCACTGGGTTCAACACTGTGCTGGGCATCTCCACCGAAGGCTTCTACCTGTCTTACATCATGCCGCTCCTCGTCCGCATCTGGGGCCGCCTGGAAGGCCGGGACACGATCGACAGCGCCTACTCGCTGGGTCGGTTCGGCATGCTCTTCAACATAGTCGGCATCTTGTACCTCACTTTCGCTGCCATCGTGTTCAACTTCCCGTCCGTCAGCCCCGTCAACGGCAGCAACATGAACTACACCTCGGCCGCGGTCGGCGTATGCGGTCTGATCGCCGCCGTCACGTGGATGACCACGGGCCGCACACATTTCACAGGTCCTCGACGAGGTGGGATCCTGGAGGGCAGACGACCGAGCCATCACGAAGGCCTTGATCACGTCAAGCCCACTCCAGACCCCAAGAGTCTCGAGGATTGACGGATTTAACTAAAGTCTATTAGCGCGCTCACTTGTACAGTACCATCACCCTTTGTACAAGCCCTTGTCCGGAATGGACTGGCGTATTTTGTGGGAATTTTGGGGGAAGGAGCGGGTGGTTTGGATCGTTCACCTCCACTGTAGGACTACACCGACATGACAGTACGGGGGCACTTGTTCGGAATGAACTGACGACATGACGATGAAGCAAGCGTGATTTGTGTTTGAGTTTTCATGATACCCACACCTTGTACTAGTATGGCTGAGCAACACGGTACAGGCACTTGTCCGGAATGGACTGGGGTTCCCAGCGTTGATGTTTTTGGCATTTACAGCCTTCTTGTCGTAGGACTGACTGGCGGCAAAGGAAGCAAAGTGCGTACATAATTGATCAATATACACTCATTTGCACGGTGCGCCTATCCGATTTTTGAATCGTCTCGTCTCGCCTCTTCTCATCGTCAGATCGTCTCATGCTCGGGGTTTCTACGGCCGGACGACTGTTGCACACGTGTCCAGTCTTATTCACGCCTTCAGATCCTTGCCCGCGACCAACCTGCCAGCGACAAAGACTTTGCGGATGGATCGATCGTCGCCCATAAAGACCCACTTCTTCAACAGGGCCATGTGGTCGTGCTCGAAGCCGGCGGTGTTGATGTTGTCGTCCAAGCCGACGTCGACGACGAGGGCGTCGAAGGCCTTGCCGACCTCGAAGTTGCCGACGGTCTTGTCGAGGGCGCAGACCTCGGCGCCGCCCATGGTGGCCAGGTAGACGAGCTCCTCGAAGCCGAGCTTCCAGGCCGGGTCGCCCGTGTGGATGGTCAGATGGCGCGACACGTTGCTCGCCTGGCGCATGGCGTTGAGGATGGAGATGGAGTAGCCGGCCGAGCAGTCGGTGCCCAGGCCGACCTTGATGCCGCGGTCCAGCAGCGTGCGCACGCGGCACCAGCCGTCGGTGAGGCAGGTGTTGCTGTTGGCGTTGTGCGCGACGCCGACGCCGCGCCGCGCCATGACGGCCATGTCGCGCTCCGTCAGGTGGATGCAGTGCGCCAGGATGGTGCGCGGGCCGAACAGGCCGTAGTGGTCGTACATGTCGGCGTAGCTGTCGAAGCCCGCGTGCAGGTCGTGCATGTTGGCCACCTCGAGCGGCGTCTCGCACATGTGCGCCTGCACGCGCACCGGCTCGCCGTCGCGGCACAGCTGGCCCAGCCCGCGCATCAGCTCCGGCGGCACGTACGACCCGGCGCGGGGCTGGATGCACGGCAGCACGAGCTGGCCCTCGGGGTCGATGCGCCGGATGTGCGCGACGACCTTGGCCTCGTCCGCGAGGCTCTGCTGCGCGCTGGCCTCCCAGTTGCCGTGCGTGCTGCCGACGAGGATGCACAGCTTGCCGATGATGGCGCGCTGGCCGAACGCCAGACACGTGTCGGCCAGCACGGTCGTGGCGGCCGGGTGGATGCTCGAGTTGTACGCCACCGTCGTGCTCCCGTTCTCGAGCTCCTTCTGGACCATCTCGCGGTAGACGCGGTGAGCCTTGGCCGTGTCGGCGTACGACGCCTCCATCGGGTCGGTCCAGTTCTCGCACCACTCCTTCAGGTCGCCCTCCATGCCGAGCGCCATGTTCGGGTACTGCGGCGCGTGCATGTGCGTGTCGATGAGCCCCGGGAAGAGGAACTGCAACGGCTTGAGCGTCACGGTCTCGGCCGCGGCGAATCCCTGGTGTTTGGCACATGCTTCGGCCGCCGACGCCACGCTCGCGTCTACGAATGCAATGGTGCCGGTCTCGTCGATCCCGAGGCTGGCTTGCTCGAGGATCTCGATCTTCGTGAGAGACTTACTGTGGATGATGCGTCCGTGGAAGACGCGACGAGGGGACTTGGTCACGCCGGCGCCGGCACCGGCACCTGCATCGGCGGCAGTGTATGCCGGGGGAGGCGCCGAGTCACTCATACTGCTGCCGGGGCGGGAAGAGCGGCGGAAAAGGGAAAGAGAAAGGGAAGGGCAGCGCATGGCAACCGTGTCTCCAGGAGGTCCGTACCGTCGCTTGGGCCAAGTCACGACCCTGTACAGTACTGGGGGTATGTAGGTACACTTGCCTGGTCGCGAAGCTTCACAGCAATCGGCCTGCAAACAGGGGGTATATCAGAGCGCCCGTTCTAGGTGACAATTGAGACACACCGGCACTGACGCGTCCAGATAACAGAACACGACACGTCAGCACTAGGCGAGCTGCTCTCGTATAGGAAGGTCACCGGTATGTAAACTTCTTGAGTAATTAAGTCATTATCTTCGTCGCACGGGGGATGATGGAAGGACAGAGCAGAGCAGAGGAGACCTCAGCATCGCACATCTCCGAGGTATCGATCGGATCATCACCGACTGGGGTGACTGGGATACTGACTGACTGACTGCCTGACCGTATGGAGGAACGGTAGGATAAGGGCAAGGTATCGCAGGGGCAATTCGGGTATCAATGGATCCATGGTTGTCTTACCCCGGACACCTACCGGGTGTCTACACGTTCCAAGACCTCAATCCCCAATTGCGTCCTGAGCCATAACGTCTCAACAGAACCTGGCAAGCAAGGCGCGGTCTTTGCCTCTCGCGTCCTCGAGATATCGATAGTATTACCACTCTCGACGACCAGACATGAAAGCCACAACAGTAAGTCTCCAGGACCTCACGGCAGGATCCGTGCCCTTCACGACCCTCGAAGAGGCGTTCGGCGAATCCTCGCTGGGCATCCTCGTCGTCAACGACCTTCCTGCCAGGTACGCGGTGCTGCGCGAGAAACTGCTCTCCTACTCCTCCTACCTGGCACACCTCCCGGAGAAAGACCTGGACGCGCTCACCGACGCGGCATCGCACTACGAGATCGGATGGAGTCACGGCAAAGAAGCCCTCAGCGACGGCCGCTACGACACCATGAAAGGCTCCTACTACGTGGACTGTCAGTCGTTCTTCCTCGCGGACCCTATCGTCCCTGAGAAACCTGCCCCCCCAGCGACGACTTGTACCAGAGGGGCGGGCACCAACCTGTGGCCTCCCGAGGCTGCGATGCCGGGCTTTCGAGCCACCTTCGAAGAGCTCTGCACGCTCTTACTCGAGATCGGTGTGCTGGTCGCGCGGGCCGTCGATCGATACGCCAGCGCTCACATCCCGGAGTACAGGAGGGGATATCTCGAGCACGTCGTCCGCACCAGCCACACGCCCAAGGCGCGGCTGTTGCACTATTTCCCGCCTGACGCTTCTTCTCCTCCTCATGCCGACGCCGACGCCGGCGTCTCCTGGTGCGCCACACACCTGGACGACGGCTGTCTCACGGCGCTGACGTCGGCGCTGTACATCGACGAGTCCCACCCGCTACCACCACTTGTTACCGGTGGTGTTGGGGGCCAGTCCCTTCCGTTTCCGCCGCCCGAGCCGCCCATCCTGCCCAAGTCCCCCGACCCCAATGCCGGGCTGTACATCCGCTCCCGCGGTGACCAGGTCGTCAAGGTCGACATCCCCGCCGATTGCATTGCCTTTCAGACGGGCGAGGCCCTGCAAATGATCACGGACGGGAAATTCAAGGCCGTGCCGCATTTCGTGCGCGGGTCGCGGAGCACCGGCAAAGTAGCCAGGAACACGCTCGCACTGTTCATGCAGCCGGACGTGGACGAGGTGATTGACAAGGCCAACGGCACCACGTACGGCCAGTTCGTCGACATGATCGTGAAGAGGCATTCTTGAGTGTGTCAATTATCATTACCTTCTAGGTCTTTTTTCGACTTCATGTCCGACGAGTCCAGGGCCAGGTTGGACATGATTCATATCTTACTTACTCACATAAGTAGCGTTGCGCCCGTGGAAGTAGACTGTAAATCTACAGTCGGGTGCTCAGGCTCGGGGTTCGGGTACTCGCCGCGTATGGTGCCTGCGTGGCCGCCAGGATCAAGGCGGCGTGTGCATACATGGCCGTAAGTGTCTTTCCCCTCCCCTGGATGACAGAGAGGCGGTGGCGGTTGACAATTCACACCGATCAGTCAGTCAGTCAGTCAGTCGCGCAAGCGCACAGCGTAGCAAGCGACAATAGATCATTTCGTGCGTTGGCAAACCACAAGCCCGGGCCATGGCGGCCATGGAACTGAAACGGATTCGTCGTCTCGTATTATTATTCCTCGGCGACCGGAAATGGAACGCATAGACACTTAGAGAGATCCAGCACCCTCGGTCCGGACATATGTAGATAGGCATGCATGCCGTATATGTACCAAAGCACGCATGTCCGAAACCAAAGATTAGATTGTTCTCCCGTATGAATCCTCACGGTCAGGCAGTAGTTTCCGAGCGTGCCGCTCTATCGCGTGCCCCCTCAAGGCGACGACCCGGTGATCGACGAAATGGCTCCCGTCCACGTCTCCCTACTCGTATCCTGTTCCCTGTGTCTCCGGATCCAGCACTCCGCCCTACGCATACGCGGTATCAAGGTCGTGGCGAAGCCCCCCCCGGTGTGGAGTGGGTTGTCAGTTCTTGCTGGTGACATATCCGTCCTGCGGCCGTTGGATCATGCAGGAGGTACGAGTATTGAGCCGATACGATGGAGAGGTGGAGTGAGGATTGCGGCATTGTTTACTGCGCTATAGGTTGGAGTGTGCTGAGCGTTGACTTAAGTGGCACGAGACAGTTGTTGATGCGAGTATAAATAGTCGCTGGCTAGCCAGGCAGTCAATTTGCATTCGTTGTCAGAAAACGGTTCTTGATCCTATTGTGTATAGGGATGCCGCCTGAACGGCTCGTGCTCTGCGCTCTTGCTCCTTCAACCTTCGGGATACTCGGCCTTCACGTTACTTACAAAGGTCCCCGTGTCGGGATCGTAGCGCTTGAACCATTTCCCGATCTCGATGGGGAAGGCGTTGACATGCTGCTCAGTGATCTCATTTGCAGACAATAAAACCACATTCTCTTGGGCAACGTAACGCGTCGACTCGTCTTCGACCAGAACGTTGTAAAAGGGCTGATTCCTTCCGTGAGGCAGGCGGTCCACTTGATTCATGGTGATCCACTGTTCTTGCATGCGGCAGTAATGATCCCAGCCGTAGATCACGGCAAGGTATCCGCGACGGCGGTGGCGGAAGACTTGGCCAACCTTGTACTCTACTATGGCGTTGCGCTCGTCAGAGCGATATTTCGGAATGCGCGATTCGTGGTCAGCGTCTTTGAGTTGAGAGATGGTGTCACGGTAGGCACGGGAGTCGGGAAGGGCGTATGCGAGGGGCAGGACGTGGGTCTCGAAGAGATGGATGTCGAGATCGAAGTATTCGAGAAAGTGCTGTGTGAGGACGGCGAGATGTTGACGCATCTGTACAGGATGGTTGAACGGGTGTGAAGGAAGGATGACCAGGGAGAACAGGGCGGCGTATGTGGCTAGGTTGGGGTTGATCGGATGAGCTGGCAGACCTGGATCGTGAGACGGGGAGGAGAGGATGTTGTGTGCGGCTCGGTTGGAAAGATTTCGAGCGGATACGGCGGAGAGGTACGACACCGTCTGTTCGGGGGTGGCAGTGGGTGTGATAAACTTCAGTTGAGCTTCCAACTTGGAGAGGGGGACGGGCTCCGAGTTATTGAATGGGTCCATGTATAAGTGAGTGTTCTCGGAGGGGCGGTTGTCGTGGGGTTCGTCCGAGGCGTCCTCCGATGATTCCGGTAGCTGATTGCCGTCAAGGTCAAAGCCTAGAGGAGGTTGCACAAGGGCGTGCACATGGAAGGGAAAGTTGCATGGGGCAGCGCGCAGACCGAATTGACGAGCGACGTAGCAGTAAATAGTGGCCGAAATCAGTGGCACTGAATTTCTGTTCTTGCTGAAAAGAGCGACGCCGAGGAACATGTGGTCGAGACTGTGATAGTGTCTGTCGCCTTGGATCCCTATCCACTGGTTGTCACGCAGATGTTCGGCAATGACCACGGCCTTCTGCCGAACTGATAGCTCATTTATGTCAGGATGAGCGTGGCGAACGGAAGCCGCGTATGAATCCAGCCGTGCGTAAATCTAGGGCAAGTTTTAGGTACTGGCCTTCGTATGCGGAAGAGGGCAACTCACATCGCCCGGGTCTCCTTCTAGTTGTTCTTCGAGAATGAACAGATCGAAGGCGGCGAGAGCAGACTCATACGAGCCAACGCTGTCTCGGTGCTTGACCGCTGTCCATTCTTCTATGGCCATTAACCGATGTAGACAGCCAAGTGCTGCGTGACTCCAGTATCTCCCATTCTTGTCAAAAGAAGATCACATGTGCTCACGGACGGCACTCACCTCTGTGCAAGGCAATTCGGCGAGGACGTGGCATTCCAGTACATGTCGAGTAGATCATGCTTAGCGTCGTAGCCCGCCTCGAGGATGACCTTCAACGAGTCCAGGCGCCCAAGCTCCGTGACTACGATTTTGTCGACTGCGCTTCGAGTGGTTCGCGATGTCCGGTGCCGCATCGCAAACACATCTTTCCACTCGGTGAAAGACGGATTCTGCAGCCGGAGCTTGAAAGCGTGGCGCGTATCCCACCATTTGAATGTTTGCTGACAATAGTCCTTCCATAGCAGCGGTTCATTGGCGATGTCTGCAAAGTGCCGACATGTCTGTTGGAACGCGATATTGCTCAAGGGCGGCAAGTAAGACAGAATAACCTGAAGGACCTCGCTGGGGAGATCTGTCAGTGGCGAAGGCATCGCGTCTCGGGTCGCGGCATTCGAGCTCGAGGTAGCCCTGCGTATGGGTGTTATAATACGGGATCTGGGCAGTGCAAGACTTCGTTCAAGGAGAGTGTCGCGTGTACACGATGCCATGTACCGGATCTGACCAGGGAGATTGGCGAAATCAAAATGGCCCCGGCTTTCGGAGGCGCTTGGCCACGTCATTAATATGCCAGCCACATCCAGCCAATAAGAGCACAGAATAGCACGTGACATTAATGCCAAGAATGCCAAGCAAGCCCAGCATCCTTCGGTGGTCATTGGCTGCAGGGAAATCGTGAAATCATCATTCGTCTATCAATGATCCCTCATCAGCCACCCGCCGACATCCTCGGTAGTGACCATTCGTTCATTGAAGCGCCGCCCTCAGAGTACCATTGTCAGCATGTATCTTCACCAACTGGGCGAGGAACGGCCCCCAATCTTCCCTCATCCTGTCCATCTTGGCTTTGTCCGCTTCTAAGCTGGTAGCCTGGGTCATGGCAGTCAGTGACAATAATGAATACTCCAACGCATAGGTCGTGGCCGATTCTAGCTGGCCTTGAAGCTCGGGCAAAACCACGGCTATCCAGCTGTCTCCATTCCCAACGGGCCCTAGCCTACGGGGTAGCCTCTCCAGTCCGTCCATCCGCCACACGTTACCGCCAGCGGGAACGTAGGCGACAAAGTGAAAGCCGCTCTCATCCTCCAAAGATTCCTCATCCTCCTTGCGTTTCTTACGTGGGCGCTTAGACGTGGCTGCCCTCTTTCTCCTCTCTTCCAGCACAATGTCTTGTTTGAGGCGGAGATCGACATTCATCTTATCGAACTCGGTGGCAAACGAATTATGGACGTCTCTGACGAAGTCGAACTGATCTAAAGCGAGGCCTCGCTCCTTGGGCGTCATACCGATTGTCCTCGATCTGAAGGCGTTCAGTGTCTCGCCCAGGTTGATTGTTACATGGTTGTTGATAATGTTCATGAGCGCAACAGTAGCACATGAATTGGATAGAGTCTGGTTGGCGAACCAGATGCCGGCGGGAGCCTCTGTGGTGTCGTTTTCCGTCTCCGGCGCTGCCCATCGAGAGAGGAAAATCAAACCATAAATGCTCTCTCTGCAACCTGTAAGCAAACATCATGCATAAAGTATTTTGGTGACCTACGGCGGATACTCGAAGACACTATCGAGTGGTACTACTTCGTTAACTTGGACGTTGGGGACGCCCCACTCTCGCAGCAAGGTGCTGAAGATGACCTAATGCAAGAGCCATTAAATCGAGCACGATGACACTTCAAGGAGAGTGGGCACATACCGGGTCATTTTCTAGCTCTGCCCATCCCTTCCAGGAACCCGTCTGCGTGCCATCGACCGGAATATCTTCAGTGCTCACTGATGCAGTGTCATGTGGGGTGGAGTTCGCCAACGAGCTTTCTTGGACCGATTCATCCGTGGGTGGGTCGGCCACAGTCAGCGGCGAAGCTACAATCTTCTCGTCGAAGGGCATTTCAGACGATGCGCACTGGGGCAGGCGTCTGGCGATTGTCGGATATCGAGCGGGGAGAGCGAAGTGCCGGCGCCGACAGTAAGAAACCAACACGCAAGCAGCGCCAGCTCCGAGGCAAACGAGGCACGGCTCGGTTTGATCCAATCAATCAAGGGAGTTTGACAGCAACCTTGCGAGAGGTTAGACAGGATCTAGTCGTACAGAAGCAGCACCAGCAGCGTGCGCCGGCAAGAGAGACGTTGTTGGTGTTGACGAATTGGAGGAAGCTCCATCTGGACAAGACAGTGACTTCCAACAGAACTCGGCCCAGATCAAGTCGCATGTGCTAACGCAGCAGCTTCATGATTGGATCGCCGCTGACAACAAGTGATACTGCGCCATAGTAACTCCAAACGACACAACTGGGATCCAGACTGAAAAATCAGGTAGCATTCAGAAGTCAAGGTGAGATAAGAGTGTTTGGGATGGCATTTTCGGTGCATTCGCACAAGGCTGTGGATGACGTCAGAAGCCAGGCCGCCAAGAATAATTTCCAGTACGGGCAGCCTCGTCGGACAGCCTCGTGATGCCTGTACAAGTGAATCGCAGACGCGTGCAAACAACCGCGACGACAACATCCCCCAACCGCAATTCCAGACACTGGCCACTCTTATTTCCACCATCAGACTGCATTTATCCAGGTCAGTTGGCAAATAAGGTTGCTGAGACGCTGAACAAGCCAACCAAGTCTCATCTTTTGTTGACAGTCCCGCCGTTCACACTACGACCTGGCGATTTAGTTTGGTCCCAACATCGAGCTCTCCTCATAAACCACCTTCCACTCAGAGTTTCAGAAGACGTCGGAGCCGCATGGTGCAATGAACGAGACTCCGCGACTGCGGTCGGCCTTTCCCACCACGCCTCGAACCGACCCTCGAGTACGAAATCTCAACTACAATGGCCGCTCGGGCCTGGGCTCGCCGCCACTCTTCCCGCAGAAACCGTCTCCTGTGGTCAAACAACCTGTCAAGATCCCTCCAGAAGCATTAGCTGGCGGCTCGCCGCTTATACCAATAGACATCATTGACGTTCCACAACAAAGATTCTATGTCTTCGCATTTTACATTGCCTTGACAGCGTGGAGGTTATACAACTCTTTCGGTGTCGAGAGCGACCTGGACTCGACATGGCTGTTTCTCAAATGGGTGGGGATAGATGCCGCTTTCTTCGTGGCGTTACCGGCATTCAAGATACCCTGGCTGGAGTTTTCATTTCTTACGACTTTCACGTTGTGGTTACTGCATGCTATTGCAAATGCTTTTTTGATGTACAAGATACCACTCCCCATGCTGACATGGCTGGGCGCTCTGGTCAAGGTGGCATACGATCGCGAACTTTCAATCTCGGAACACCGAGTAAAACCTGCCGACATCTTACAGAACTCGTCTATCATTTTGGGGAAGCAGATCATCCACATTCTACCAGAAGGATCCGCAATCCTGAACCCCGAGAAGAAGTCATTTTGCCTCGACCCATCCAATCCTGCAGCCGAACTACCGATCCTGATCAACCAGACGACGCCCATTTCAATCGAGCTCCAGCGGTATGATCTCGACACGGACGAGGTTGAGACAATCACAATCGGCAGCAAACAAGCCAAACAATTATTGAAGAAGGCCAACACCGGCCACCACAGGTCTGATACAAACACACCCCGGACCCTGCAGTACTCAGTCTCGAAGAAAGGCCTCTACCAGCTACATCGCGTCATCGACACCACCAAATTGGAAGTGCGGAGGCAAAGTTTTGATGTGGCTGTTGTGCAATGCCCCAAAGCCTCCATCTCAGCCGAGTTGGAAGACAGATGCACAGGAGAGCTCAGCAATGTCTCCTTGCAAGTGTCAGGAGTTCCTCCCTTCAAAGTCAGATACAGCAAGACCGTCAATCACAAGCAATTCAGTTCAATTGTGCAAAACGTCCAACCTCGTATGGATCCTGATTTTGTCGCAGATGACGAGTCCGCCGGCGTCGTTGCCGACCCTCGCCGGCCCCATATGGGTTGGACGAAATCTACCACCGAATCTTTTGAGATCAACGAATCCCTACATCAGAATGGAAGCCATTCTTACACGATTGAGGAGGTAGAGGATGGTCTTGGCAACAAAGTTAGATATGATGCTGGCAAACATAAGGATGCCCACGCGCCGTGGGTTCAGAGCTTGACCGTCCATAACCGACCTCGAATCACTCTCCAAGCACTCAATGCGGATCGTGTGCTTCGAGCTCGCCAAGGACGCGCTATCAACCTCCCTATCCGCGTGCAACAGCCAGACATCTTGCATTCGTCAGACTGGCCATTGAAAGTCAGGTACAATTTCGTCTCCGAGAACGGGCAAGAAGACGCTCAAGCGGAGGAACATACCTACGAAATGACCGATAGCCACGCGGCGCCACTGATCAGTGTGCCTGGAAGGTACAGTCTTGACTCCGTCGACAGCCAATATTGTCATGGAGAGGTTGCAGAGCCCTCATCTCTCTTGCTTTATAACCCACCTAAGCCTGGATTGACAATTGAAAAGGAAGACATCTTCGACAAATGCGCCGGCAATCCCATCGGTATGTACGTCAACTTTGACTTTACCGGTAGTCCACCCTTCAAAGTGAGATACGTTGTCACTCATCGAGGTCGTGCGTATGGGAAGGTACAGGAGTTTCCCGGGATGCGTGGTCGGATTGAATTGCGAGAAAGTGCGGCGGGCTCGTACGCCTACCATTTCCGCGATATTGAGGATCAAGTGTACGGCGTTGTCCCCCTCACAGATCAAAACCTTGTCCTTGAACAAGCTATCAGACCGCCGGCGTCCGCGTCCTTTCACGGGGACGGCCGTGCCATCAAAGCATGCCTGGGTTCGCCCGTCTCTGTGCCAGTCCGATTGTCTGGAGAAGGCCCGTGGAATTTGGATTATGAAGTGGTACATGCCGGCAAGCGAAAGAAATACAGCGTCTCCTCGGAGGAAGAACTGTACAACATCGAGCTTTCACCCTTTACTGATGGGGGTAGCTACTCGATTGTTCTAATGGGCGTACAAGATCAATCAAAATGCCGTACGACCTTGCAGGAAGAACGCAAGATCGAGGTCAGACAAGAGCAACCACGAGCTGCATTTGGCGATATTGAAGGGAAGCGATCGATACTGGCACTAGAAGGAAAATCTGTCAAGCTTCCCTTGCGGCTTCAGGGTATCCGCCCTTGGGCTGTCAGACTACAGAACGTGGACCAAGGATCGGACTCTTTCGAGCAAGTCTTCAAAGACGCAAATGCAGAGCTTTACGTCGATCGCCCTGGCACGTACGAGATCGTCTCGGTGCATGACAGTTGTCCTGGCGTGGTTGATCCCAAAGCGAACAAGTTCCAAGTCAGCTGGATAGCTCGACCGACGCTCTCCATCAAAGACTCAGCAGTCGAGAAAGAACGTCTCGGCGGCTCCTTCCGCAAACCGGCAGTATGTCAAGGCGACGAATCAACACTGGCACTGGCCCTCAGCGGCAGCGCACCCTTTCACGTCTCCTATCAGCAGAGATTCGACCCCGTCAAAGGACCATCGGCGATTAGTAATAAACCGTCTACATTCGCAGGCGTCAACGCTCAAATTCACCTCGACACAAGCAGAGCCGGCGAATATACCTACATTTTCAGAGAACTCAGCGACGCACGCTACTCACACGACAACAAGGTTTTCACACCTACGGTCGTGCGACAACAAGTGTACGCCCCTCCGTCCGCGAAATTTGGCCAAGCGGGAAAAACGTATGGGTACTGTAAGGATGATCCGAGCTTCACAGCCAGCGTCGAAGCCGAGACGGAGCAGATACCCATTACGTTCACAGGCACACCACCTTTCAGTGTTGAAATCGCCATCACACATCACGGCGTCTCAACTCGTCCAGAAATCATTCGCCAAAAGGATATCCAGACCAATACCTATTCATGGCCGCTTTCCCGTGCTAGTCTCGACTTGGGCACCCACGCAATATCAATCCGCAGCGTGAAAGATGGTCGCGGCTGTGAAAGCATCCTCGACAGTGACCCGTCTTCAGTGCGCGTGCATGTCTCCTCCCCGCCAACGATCATCCCGCTCGAGAGCCAGGAACACTACTGCGTCGGCGAATACGTCTCCTTCTCCCTGAGTGGACAGTCACCCTTCGACGTCTTCTACAGCTTCAACATGCGCGAGCGCAAGGCACGAGTCAGCGGGACGGAATTTCGCCGACTTGCGGAGTCGCCCGGCGAATTTATCATCACGGGCGTGAGTGATTCTGCTATGGGCAATTCAAAGTGCCGCGCGAGAAAGGACATACGCAAACAGATCCATGCGTTTCCGAGCGTGGAGATGGCGCAGGGGCGCACCGTTGTGAGTGATATCCACGAAGGGGGCGAGGTCGATATCGAATTCCGATTCACGGGCACGCCGCCTTTTGAGTTCACGTGAGTTACCCTTCAACCAGCCTTTTTGTTGCCTTGTTACCTCGAACTAGGTTGAATGAAGGTTGATGCTAATACTACTGGGCTAGATATACTCGCTCCGAGAATCCCATCAAGGGCAAAAAGGGTAGTACGCCACGCATTCTCGAGACCCGCCACGACACGTCCGACGAGTTCCGAAAGATGATTCGTGCCAGTGACGAGGGCATCTACGAGGTCGTCAGCATCAAGGATCGGTTCTGCAGCTACACCAAACCTTCCCATAAGGGGTCGTTGGGTGGAGGTGGCTTCTTGGGCGGCGCCGGGCAGAAGAGACTAACATATTAGAGCATGCAGACTCCCAGATGTAGAACTTTAGCCGCACGCCGTTTGGGGAAAGGCTGGTGGGCGTGGTGGACGGTGGGCGGCGGACGCTATCCCAGTCTAAGGTGCGTGGTGCATGTAGGGACTGTGCAGGTTGAGTTGGATGTAGATATCGAGAGTCCTAATGTTGTAATCCTGGGGAAGCCACTGGGCAAGTGAAATGCGGTGAGACTGACCGTCCAATGTGTAACGATATATAGCCTGGTTTGAGCATTGAGAAGGCGACTGGTTGAATCATTTCTGAGCGACCCTTCAGACCTGTTCTGTCTCTTTCTTTCGTGCCTCAATAAAGGACTGTGTTCAGCGAGGATCTCAAGAAAGCCCGCGTACGTCTCGAAACTGGTCATCATTTGCGTGAGGAAGCGTACCCGCTGCTCTCCACCGAGTCCAACCTCGCCTCGCTGTGTCGGATCCTTATTCGAGGACCACGGTAGACCGTCGTCTTCCAAACAACTCGTGCCATTTCGAATCTGGCTTACACGTCATGCATATCTGCAAGGATCCCACCGACAGTGCAGAAGCTAGTGTAGTAAGGTAACATCTTTCCGAGCAGTACAACATGGGTATAAAAGTCATTGAGCGCCCATATACCCGGTATTTCCATCAGAGACATCTCCTGCACGACGACAAGCTTCAGGATACAAGTCCCGACCTCTTTGTCTTACGTCGATGAGCCATTGCGCAACCTCACACCGTGATTATGCATGCTTTGCCACGTCGATATCATTCCTGCAAACACGCATGGCTAAACCCATTTGCTCATGGTCCTCCCGCGGATGCAAGCCGATTGGGTGTCGTTGAGCAGATTGGCTAGCGCCGATCAACGTGGAATGTGAAGCGCAATACTCGGTACGTACCTGGTCGACCGGATCCGCAAGACACAATCTGCTCTCCAATATCCACTACTGGTAATTCTGGGAGCGGTGAATACCTCGACGAGCTATACAAGAGAGGGTGGCCGCTGGGTCTCGGAACTGCTGAGTCTCGGAACTGCTGAATCTCGGAATTCACGAATCGCACTCAATCTGCTACAACGGCCAGTCGCGTCGCGGGCTGGGGAACCTGGTCGTGCTCAGGCAAACAAGGCCAATAGGCGCGACGTATCCTACACTAGCCAAATCAGGTCGATCAATGTTCGAGAATTATGGTCTGGCGCATCCCTCTCAACTTTGCCTTTCAGGCAACTGTTTGCCTGTCGGGCGTCCACCGAACCCATGACGACCAATTGTGACGTTCGCGGCGTCTGCGTAAGAATGGCAGCTGACCTTGTGCCGAATAGCCCCCCAAAAAGCAAATCATCTGGGTGTGGACGTGCGTGAGTGCTGCCACCGCCCCCCGGCCGTCGACGTCGAGGCTGATGGCGATGTCGAGTGTCGCTGCGAGACCTCCCCGATCAATATGAAGACAGGCGCCTGCCCGAATTGCGCCGCCCCGAGATGTCCAAAATGCGAGAAGGAGAAGGTTGTAAAGAAGTAGGAGGATGCCACGAGCTCGTTCCAAGTTGTATACCTAGTGCTGGCGACGTGGCATACCGTGAGTTGCGCTTGCGCTCGACGCCCGACACATATGGTGCCGTCAATCAGAAGCTGCCGCCTCTCCTACTTGACGTGTAAGCTGCTAACACGTCCCCAGCTCATCCTCGACATGGCTGCTTGTGGCCAGATACCGCTGGACCGCGTGGTCAGCCCCAGCAGCTTGTCGCCCTTTTTCGTAACTATACGTTGATGTTGCTACCATCCGCCCACAGAGGAAGACAAGCCGCAGTTTCCTCCTCGGTCGCAGCATCCTCCCTTAACTATACGTGTCGACGTCGCTCGCCTACAGAGGAAGTTAAAGACGAAGCCTCCGCCAGGGCCACAGCATGTTACGTTTTCCATTCCCTTGCAGCAGCCACCGCTGCTCAAATCACATCTCGAGTGATGCTACGATCTCGATCCTCGCACCGCAGGAGTGACGTCGCATGGCACCCCGAATTCACGAGGCGACGGAATTTGAACCTCAGAGATCTGGGAAAGTCCTACCCGGAGTGGAGGGCGGAGAGTGAGGCGGAGAGCCCAGGGGAGGGTGTGGTGCCAGCCCAGGATGCGCTACGGGATGCAGATATCGTCTCGATGTACATGATGGACGACGGCGAGGACGGCGAGGACGGTGAAGACAGTGAGGACAGTGAGAAGTCTGCCGCGGCCCATAAAGTCGAAGAATTCTGCCCCAAGACAACCCTTGGACGCCTTATGACCGGAGGTGCTGGAGGTGGCCCTTCTTCGAAACTCGTGGCTCTGTTCGTCGAGAGGGGTCTGGACGGTGGCATTATCAGCGAAAGACACAACTGTGGGCCCAAGACTGCCCCACAGCTGTATCAAGGGCTCAGAGAGCCTCGAGGTCAGTCGAATGACACGCACCCTTCGGATGTACGACACAGGCACGTATTCCTCACCGACCTGGATCCCTGGGGCATATGCGCCATTTTCGGTGGGGCGCCACGCTATCATAGGAACGCCATCCGCTCCTTGATCTATAGGCATCTTCAGCCAAGGCCTTATATACGTGTCAATATCCGACCAGACGGGCGTAGGTTTGAATTTGAATTCCATCTGCACCACACCCTGACGCGACATTCCAATGAGCCAAATGTCGATACGCGGCGCTTTGCGGCGAAGGACACCCCTCTCCGGGAGTATCGAAACGTCTCGTACCTCAACTTGAAAGCCAATCGGCGTCAAACCCATCGCTACGAGGCACAAATATCCTATCTGTTGACCGGGTGGGATGAGTCGACATGGGATACCTATTGTATTAAGGACAACTATTTTAAGTCTGGTAAAGGCGGAGAGAGCCTGAAGGAGATATACGAGGAGGTCAGTCAAGCTGCGGATGAATCGGTCGCCATCGATCCATCCACCCGTTGCGAACCGGAGCCTGACACTCCGACCCCGGACCCTCGCCAGAAGTTTTTGAGGACGCTGAGGTACAACCTCAAGCGTGTCGAAGTCGAGTACGGGCGGAATACGGATCGGGTATGCGACAGTATCCGTGACTACACGCTGTCTGAACATGATCGGCAGCGTCCCTCCGAACGGCGTCCATCCGACCTGAAAGTACACGGCTTGAGCACCATCGAGTGGATTACCAAGGTCAAGGACTTATCAGAATTGTTCTTGATGGAGTTGTCTGATCTAGTCGACGTCACTGACGGATTCCTGGACGCATATCAAACTCTGTTCACCACCGACCTTTGTACTCCTCAGGTCTCCAAAATACGGGATATCTTGAGGGAGATGGAATGTCTAAAGAAGTCACTCGTGAATGCCATCACCGTGTGTAAGAGCCTCGACGAAAGTGAGCAGAACCGGTTGAAGCAGTCGTCTGCTGACGCGGGCCGGAAAGCGGAATTCCTTTCCAAGTTCATATACCCGGTGTTGATCACAGCGGGCATGTTTTCCATGGAGAAGCAGGTGTTACCCTTCAAAGAAAACACTGCAACGTTTCTGTGCGCCCTCTTGTTCATAGGTCTCCTGATTCACCTTAGCTACGACTGGTCATGGTACCGGGAGCTCGTTGTCAGCGCCGCCGACAGTGTTGGTTTGAGAAGAGGAGCAGCGAACTCCTCCCCATATGATCAATCGGCCGAACCGGCGGAATCACGTACTCCGACTTCCCGCTGGAGAAGACGCGACCTCCAAGCTGCCGCCCCGGTTTGAGGCTACAGGATATCGTATCGCGTCTGTAAACAGTCTTAGTGGAAATCCATGAATTCTACTTCGTACGTCACTCTAAATGATTCTTGATTCTCCGAGGCTGGCGTCGACAGCGGTTGACGCGATGTAGGAGAGCAGATCACCGACGCTTTATCTCCGACTGACCCCGAGCTCACTATCG
This sequence comes from Phialophora macrospora, assembly GCA_000835435.1. Lineage (NCBI taxonomy): Eukaryota > Fungi > Ascomycota > Eurotiomycetes > Chaetothyriales > Herpotrichiellaceae > Phialophora > Phialophora macrospora. The sequence continues at coordinate 3,761,600 of KN846958.1, read as the reverse complement.
TTTCAATTCAACTTCAACCCTCAACCTCGTTCATTTTGATCCCTCCTAAACGCCAACAAATCACTTGTGGTGACTTCGATCTTCTACCACCTACACGCCCTCTTCCCGGGAAACCTCATTGGTACTGACGCTCGCAGAGGCGACCCAATGCACGATGACGCAGGCACATCCTGCCGAGGGGCGTCAATCATCCCAGGCAACCTACTAACTCGTTTGTACAATGCCTGGAGGAGCTAGAATCCATCCAGTCTCAGTAGAGCACTGTGGCAGGCTCGTATCGCACCGAAGAGCTCTTGAACGGTCGGAAGTCGAATCTGGGAGAGCTTCCCGCGTCCAAGCAAAGCCGCGAAGCTTCGATAGGATCGCCACCCTGACTCCTGCTGCCCGAAACACCAGTTGCCGCGCCAGAGACATGTCATCTGGTGTATAGCAAGCGCTACGTGGCGTTGCCAGCTGTCTGCAATGCTCGAGCCCTGCACAACCATGCTAGATGATTCGTTGGTGAAGCTGATTGGGCGGCCAGCACAGCAGCAGCAGCGCCCTAACAAAAGGCAACTACTTTTCTCATGCTTCCTCCTGCTTTTTCCCGGTGCTCGTCGCGCTCTTCACACTTTCATACGGCACCCTACTGCGAGTGATGGCGACTCTTCAGGCCGATACCCTCCAGCTGCTCCTCAACAGGCTGGGCATGGAGGACTCGGGCAATTCGTTCCCTCCTGCAGATGTCTTAACTCGGCCGCTTGACATCTACCGGGCGCATCTAGCGGATATCCTCGTGCAGCTCACTGACTGTGAGCCACAGGTGGCATACGATTCGATCCAGGAGCCCAATGACTACGGCGATCTGGAGGTGGTCATTCCGCGACTGCGCCTCAAAGGATCAGACCCCAAGGAGCTTGCATTCGATTTGGCCCAGAAGGTATACACGCCGCCAAGTTTGCAACCTGGTTACTAACCTATTTCGCCCTGCATCTAGTTTCCAGAAACACCTCTCTTTGATCAGCCCTTTGAGGACGGCATTCACCTTCGACTGTATGCTTCCCCCCAAAATCTGGCTCGCATCCTCCTGCCGTATATCCTAGATCGCGGCAAATCCTATGGCAGCAGCCCGATTCCCGATTCCACTGGTCCCGATATCCATGATGGCGCTGGAAGACGAGTTATCGTTGATTTCTCGTCGCCCAACCTTGGGCGAGAGTTTGACGGTGCCCATTTACGAAGCACCATCATCGGCTCTTCCATCGCTTCTCTGTATGAGGGCATGGGCTGGGATGTACGTCGCCTGAACTTTCTTGGCGATTGGGGCAAGCACATCGGCCTTCTTGCTGTTGGGTGGCATAGGTTCGGCTCAGATGAGCTTCTTAAAGATGAACCGCTCCGACATTTACTCGACGTGTACACCAAGATCGATGAACTCTCCAAAGCCGAGACTTTGGCTGCCAAAGAGACCAACACGGAAGCCGAAAACGAAGGTGAGGCACTACTCAACGGTAGTGTCCCGATTTCGGCTCAGCAGGACGATTTCAACCAGAAAATGGAAGAGGGTGATGCCGACGCCGTTGCGTTGTGGAAGCGACTTCGTGAGGCCTGTGTCACACAGTACGCCGACTTATATGCCAAGCTCCACATCAGTTTTGATGACTACTCGGGAGAATCGGAAATCGGCAAAGCCACAATTGCCGAGATCGAGGCAATTCTTACAGAGAAAGGAGTCTACGAAGAGAGTAACGGGGCTTGGATCATCGACTTTAAGAAGCACGGAATGAAGGGTCTCGGAACTGTGACTGCGCGCCATCCAAATGGGACCACCAGCTATCTCCTCCGCGACGTCGGAGCAGTTCTCGAGCGCAGAAAGAAATATGACTTCGACAAGATGGTCTATGTCGTTTCTGCGAAGCAAGACATTCACTTTCAGCAGCTCTTTCGGACGCTGGAGCTGATGGGCGATGAGTATCACGGACTCGCACAGTCTCTGCAGCATGTGAATTTTGGTCCTGTTCGAGGTCTGACACCGCAGTCCGGGAGCAGTGGACTCCTGTTGGGTGACATCCTTGAACAGTCCCAGGAGGTGATGCAAGAGAGCCTCAAGACAGACGGAAACGACAACTTCTTCCAAAGCTACAGAGCCAACGCCGATGGAAACTTGAACGGTGCCAGTGAATTTGCCAGGCTTGCTCTCATGAGCCAAGAACTATCCACCAAGCGTTCGGCCACGCTCAACTTTACTCTTGGCACCGATGAAAAGATCGGTGCCCTTGCTGACAGCTACCCCGGTTTGAGGGTCCAACGGTGGCTCGATAATCTTCGGTCAAAGGTATGGGGCGATGGAGTCCAGCAAGACCTCGAACACGAAGATCTCGACTACGCGCTCTTCGAACAGGAGGAAGCATACGCAGATATGCTTAAGTTGTTGGCTCGGTTTCCAGTTAGTGTGAAGCACGCATTTGAGAAGCTTGAGCCTCCGACCATCGTCTCGTACTTGTTACAGGTGATTGACATGTTGCCGTCAGTATGGGACGACGACGACGACAATACTCGTTCCACGGAGACGGGGTTGGAGCACGACGATGCAGGAGAAGGATCATCGTCGGGCGTGCGGCCATCACGAAGTCGCAACGTCCTTAGGTCAGTTTTCTATCAATGTGTTCGGACGGTGCTAGAAAACGGCATGAATTTGATCGGCATCGTGCCTATCCAGACACGCGGTCAAGAACCGGCGGATGTGCCAGCGGCCACGGCTTTGCCCAACGAGGCGAGCGAGGAGCCAACTCCTACAGTTGTACCCCCACAAGACTGTCCGGAAGAAGGTCCCACTGTCATTCCGCAAGATATCGAAGGGGATCTGGCCATGCCGGGAGAGGCCAACGAGGGGCCAACGCCTACAGCCAGTCTACAAAATGACGACGAGGCCACCGACGTATCTGAGCCACAGGAAGTTATCGAAGGGGTGACGCTTCCGACTCCGCCACCAGAAGTGAATGACGAGGTAGCGGAAGAGGAAGCAGGAGTGCCAGCAGCAGGAGACACGTCCTTACCGGAAGAGGTGAGCGAGGTGGTAGATCCCACCGTCATGCTGCAAGAAGTTAATGGAGAAACAATACCTCCGGCTGCGGTACAAAGTAACGATGAGCCAGCGGACGTCAGCCAGCCGCAGGAAGGCAACGAGGAGACACCACTTTCGGCTACTTCCCCAGAAGATCATGATGAGGCAATGAAAGCGGCCCAACCACTGGATGTCAACGAGGAGACAACGCATCCAGCTATGCCAGAGGTCAACGAAGAGACATCGGTCCAGTCTATTCCACCGGAAGATAACGGCGAGGCAGCAGGTGCAACCCAGCCAGAAGAAATTCACGAAGTGGCTGACCTCACTGGCACACCACAAGGAAGCAAGGAGGACGATGGTCCCATACCAGTCTCACAAAAAATTAACGAAGACGCCGCCCCCACCGCCATATCCCAAGAAGACCAAGTGGTGCCAACTTCCACTATTGTGGAACATGAGGTTGACGAGGCACCGCCTGTACCTGAACCTCAGAATGCCAATGGGGATGCTGAGGCTTTATCAGTACCGGGGGAAGTCGACGTGGAAGCAGCCATCTCAGAGGAGATGAATGAGGCATCTATCGACGCTCCTCATAGTGCCCACGATGATGAAGCGGTTACAACTACGCCCAAGGAAGCCGGAGTAGAAGAAGCCAGCGTGATACCCCCGGAAGAGGTGGACGAAACAGCATCCAATGCTGTATCGAGAGAAATTAACGAGGAATCAGTGGTTAGTGCTATCCCAGAACACGTGAACGAGGCGGTACCCATCTGTACTTCTCAAGCTGTTGACGAAGTCTTGTCTGCACCCTTACCCGAGGATGCCAATGTGGATACAACTAACATACCACTCCAGCCAGAGGAAAATGGGACGGCGTCCATCGATACTCCTCACGGACATAACGAGGAAAACCCCACAGCCGTACCGGAGGAAGTCGACATGGAAACGGCTGGCACACCAAACTCACAAAACGATGCGAATGCACTTCCGCGTGAAGTGAGCGAAGAGTGACAACATGGCTCTCCTGCAACAGACCCATCAGACGGATATGTCATCCCCGCCAGCAACCATATCACGAGAGAGACAATGAAGGGGCCTTCGCCAGCTAAGAATGCAGATCCAAAGCCCGACTTACCTTTGGGGTCTGCTCTCTACCTCACACCACGACACACCGCACCTGGATGTCGCAGTGCCTGCACGCATGGCACAGATTCCGCGACCGATTCCCTGCATTCTCACCCTATACCCCGTGTACGTCCTATACCCTGAATGGTTATGTTCAAAGTATGTACTATACGACTTGACACCCCCCCCGGATGCAGTGTGTGGAAAGGACGACAACGACGACGACGACAATGCCAACGACAATGATAGCCACGAGAGCCAGGTAGCTACGAGTAAGAGTACGGAGGACATACTGCTCATATACCTTGTACCTACTTCCACGGGGGGCTTTTACATGTTGACATACATAGTCACGTAGGCTGCCGTACAATACATACATTACAGCACACCACAGCACAGGATAGTAACAGTGCCAGTAACGGGCTCAAGCGAGCATTAACAAGGGAAAAGGTAAGAAGTCCCATCCTGCAGAAATGGAGTAGTCATAACGAGTTTCCTCACCAGTAGGTTTGCCAGATCAAGAGTCAGATCAAACGTGTCGACGGACCGTGCAGTCTCGTTCAGCAGGGATTCACCAATGTATGAACAGGTCATCAAGGCAAGCCACATATTGTACCAAGTCATGAGACTGGGGACGATTTCGCACGCAGGAGCAATTACAGTAGACTTGAACCAAACCAGAAGATTCTGATTTCTGACGTTTCAGAGGAAAGAAAGGCAGTCTTCTTCATTCTTCTCCATCTCGAGATCGAGGGGCGCGGGAACAGATCCCTGCAACCTGTAGTATCTAGCTAGGTACAGGAAGTAGGTAGTTCCACGAAAAGACATCGGCCCCGTAGATCTGAGTGTAACTAACTGCCTCATCCCTTGTCGAGCTCGAAACCCCGGTCGAAGAGCATCCCGTCTCACGGTCTTGTCTGTTGATCAGGTCCTCGCGTTCAAGTATAACTAGCTCTTCGGTACCTCGAACTTGGGGGGTTTCAGGCTACTGGCTTTCCTCCTATTCTTTTTTTTCTGTGATTTTCTGTGATTTTCTGTGGTGATCTGCATTCATGGGTAGTCGCACTGCGCTTCTCATTGCCGGCGAAAGTAGCGAGCGATGCTTTGCGTGGGAGTGGAAATAGCTATGGATGCTGGTAATAGATTGTGTTGCAGATTTGTTGATGTCCGGACCTGGGCAAGGGGACAGGCCAGGTGACATCGACTGTCGAGAGTAAGGCGTCGGGATAAGCAGACGTGGCGGTTGGTAGAGCGTCAGGGAGGGAGAGGACTATCGAAGATTAAGTCTAGGACGTATGGTGTTTGAATAGTAATCGATGGTGGAGGGTATTCATATGTTGGCGTGAGTAGAAAAGAAAGGCTGGAGTAGCTCGTTCAGGTCGTCGATAATGGCTTGGGTATGCGTCAGGTGTAGTGGGCGTAGCGTGAGGCTGGGGTCGAAGTAGGTAGTAGTGAATAGAGGGGAGGTCGAGCATCGTGCCTTTGGGGTTGGATGTCAGGTCGTTGTAGGCTGATACGTCTGAGATTGAATGAGAGTAAAGCAAATCGCCAGCAAACGCCATGCAGATCTACAATCCATGTAGAAGTCTGGCATGATCCTTGGAACTTTTGCGCCAGTCGTCCCTGCGACTCCCATCACAACATGGCTCTCCAGGACATGCAATGTCATAAGCCATGGAACACCGACCGAATCTTGCTCGGCGAAGAGCCGCGAGCCATCCGGCCGACTGTCCGATCCAGAAAAACACCCTCTGCCAAAAAAAAGCAGAAACTGTACGTACGCTGTTGTACAGATCCGGTTAAGCAGCAAAACCGTATGAGCCGGCCATGATGAAACTCCCAGCTTGCGCATGTCGCATGTCATAGACCCTTCGTAACCCTGAAGAGATAGACCGACGCCGGAAACAGAAAATAAAGAAAACCGCAACAAGATCCTCCGAGAATTGGAAATTATTGAGCGGTTTGGCCCACGGCTGCCGCCGCCGCCTGTTGAGGGTGACCTCCGCGCCCTCGGGCACCCTGGCCACGACCTCGGCCTCGGTATCCGCCTCGTCCTTGGTTGTTGTTGTACTGCTGCTGGAAGCCGTTGAATTGGTTCTGTGATCTCCTATACTGTGGATATTGACCGTTGGCATTGGTGGCTTGCTGATTTGCAGGCGCAGTTGACGTGTTCGGTTTGCCCGCCGGAGCCGGAGGAGGCAACGCGCGAGGAATGTTTTCTGGATTGTCATACACATACAGACTCTTGTCGATGGATGGAGGAATCGGCTGGATCTCGGTGCCCAGCTCTTGTTCGATCTTGTACAAATTATAGCGATCATCCCAGTTGATCAGGTTAATAGCCAGACCACGGTGCCCAAACCGACCAGATCGACCGATACGATGGAGGTACGTCTCTGCGTTTTTGGGGAAGTCGAAGTTGATCACAACGTTGACAGCCTGAATGTCGATACCGCGTGTGAGGAGATCCGAGCACACCAGGTTCCGACTGACACCGGCGCGGAAGTCGTGAAAGACTTTATTGCGATTCTGTTGCAGCATTTTGGCGTGAGAGTAGAAGCAGGAGTAGCCGAGCTCGGTGATCTTCTTTGCGAGAAGTTCGACTCGGTTGGTCGAGTTGCAGAAGATGATGGACTGGTTGATCTGGAGTTTGGAGAACAACGTGTTCAGACAATGAACCTTCTGTTTTTCTTCAACAAAGGCATAGTACTGCGTGATGCCGCGGAGGGTGAGCTCGTCCATGAGATTGATTTCGTAGGGATTGCGCATGTGCTTGTCTTTGAAAGACTTGACAATCATGGGAAACGTGGCGCTGAAAAGCATGACTTGGCGGTCTTTGGGGTGGAAGGAGAGCAGCTGCTCAATGACGACGGTAAACTCGGGGGACAGAAGCTTGTCGGCTTCGTCCATGACAAAGATGGGGCATTCAGACAGATCTGCAACGCCCTTACTTGCGAGGTCAAGAATTCTGCCCGGCGTGCCGACAATGATGTGGACGGGCTCTCCTAGTCTGAGAATATCATCTTTCAGCCCCGTGCCACCCGTTGTGACCATGACATTGATGCCTAAATGCTTTCCGAGAGTCTTGCAGACTTGTGATGTCTGAAGGGCAAGTTCTCGAGTAGGCACCAGGATGAGTGCCTGGGTCTTGGGATTCTTGGGGTTGATTCGTTCGAGGGTAGGAATCACAAAGGCCGCCGTCTTGCCGGTTCCGTTCTTCGCTCGGGCCAGGATGTCTCGACCTGTGAGGGCAACGGGAATGGTCTCTTCTTGGATAGGTGAGGGCTTCTCGAACCCGGCTTCAAATATGCCCATCATCAATTCCCGCTTGATATAAAAATCCTCAAATTCCAAGCCTTTGGTTGCCGTCACATCTTCAGTCTGTTGTCTGGTGTCTTTTGCGGGGAGCTTGAGTGAGTCTTTCCAGGTTGACTCATCTGCGCCATCGTTCAACGAGGTCTTGTTGAGCTGTGCTGCTAACGCGTCCGTCATCGTGGCGGGCTGTTGAGGGTAAACTGTTGTGGAAAGGAGCGCAGGGTGAGAGGGGCAGGAGGAAGGGAGAGTGAAGCTGGCTTTGTGTAGCGCAGAGGCGGGTTCTTTATGACTCGAAAAAATTGCTAACGGCGAGGAGCGGCGCAGCGCCGAGGCTGAGGTCGAGGTACAGTCAGTAGGGTCGCTGGGAGGAGAGGGGCTTCCTGGTGTGGCGGATTGGGACGCTGTTCCCTTTGTGTAGGCGGGATTGAAAGCTCTTTCAGCCGTGTCAGCAGATCTTTTTAAGGGTGTCGAGGAAGGTCGGTTGTCTCGTGCAAAGAGTTCAGATCAGCTGGCGAGAGTGAGGCTGTTGCTTAGGAATTGAGTACGTGGTAAAGGAGGATCGAGGAACCAGGCTTTTAACACTTGCTTTCCATGTGGCTGCAGCAATGCGCTTGCAGATCAGATGGCGCCAAGCCAGGCCAATCCACGCTCTAACCGCTTTAGGCCCATAACCGGCGCTCTATTCCAGTTCATTCTCTCGCAAGGCTGCCCTTCCGTCACTAACAACATTTACGCAATAGTGATTATTCGTCCAGTGATGCATTGCCGGCTTGTGAACCCTTTCCCCACCACATGCATCTCCTCATGGAGCCAATATTTCACCTCCACGCCGTAGTGACATATCTTAGCCACAAACTCGGAACCCCCAGCCTTCCTGCCACCTGCCCGCCTAGTTGCAGAGGCAAGAACAGCTTGGAGGACAACGGCCTGGCCCACTGGCGCCTTTGCAAGGACAACTGGGTAGGGTCAGCAATAATCGTGCAGGCAAAAGCCGGAGAATTGCCCCGACCTTCCTCTCACGCACGGTAAGACGCAGCCGCAGTTTCTGGTCTTGAGGACATTGGATCTGGCCTGTGGAACGCTGGTCTCTGACGGGAGGGTGTCGGTGCAGTAGAGCTCTTCTCCCTCCTCTCTCCGGCAGTTCCCCCAGGCTGGCTGTGGTCGTGGGATATGTGTCTCCAGAAACTCGCCGTGATGCATCCGGGGATCCATCGTGGCAAGTGAGGCGACGGTCGCGAATGATGGACAGAACTGTTGGTGCTTTGAGATCTTCACGGTCAAACTTGCTGAGGCAGAAGACGTGCTGGCTTATGAGGATAAACGTAGTGTTGCGCCGCTGCACGGCCCAGATATGTAGCCATGGTCGGTGCTTTGCAAAAAGCTCGACGGGCCATGGCTTTCCCCAACAGAACTGCGTTGCTGCCACAGGCAACGAACGAACGTCGCGAAAGTGGCACGACGTGATGTTGAAGCCCAGAAAAGAGCCACCACACTCCATTCCTGTACTCCTCATGCTGGGCGGCCACTGCTTGTATCCAGACTCACAACTTGCTCATGGAAATTTCTGCAGGATCCAGTCGACGTGATTCGGTGAGTGGCACGTGGTTACACAGATCAGGTGAATCCGACAAGTCTCAGACGTGAGCTGCAAGTGACGATGCGACCAGCAAAATGGTCAATGCATATGTCCACCTGCATGTGTGTATCATACAGAACAAATCCAACGACTGCATTCGTCCCGTATAGGGCATGCAATCTTGCCGATTCGATGGTGGCCGCTTATCAATGCATCAACCCGCATTGCAGTGGTTCAATTAGAGCTGTTGCTGAGAGCGTTGGCCGAAGCACGATCAGACACGCCTCTGTCTGTGGAACGTCAACGGCGTCAACATCAACATCAACAGAAAAATGCATGTGACAACAGTAGGGAAGAGAAATCATGTCCAGCTCTCATGAGACCGTTCTTCAAACAATATGCACATACGATATTCCATCTTCAATCTACAATGACGGTAGCGTACTCCACTTCAGCCCGGGCCGAAAGGGAGCGTTGTTTGACCTCTCTTGGGGGGTGCACACCTATAGCCAAGTTAGAATGTATGCGAAACAAGCGACAGGTGGTTCAACTTACTCGACCCTGTTGACGTCGTCGGCAATGGGGATGTCAGACTGCGTGCCAGGACTGATCAAGATAAACTGCCCGCTCGTACTGTGTCTTGCCCCATCAATCAACAACTTGACGCTGGTGTTCCTGTTGACCGCATCCATGAACACGTCAAACTCGTCGAGGCATCGAATAGGAACTCCCATTGCCTCCCAAATCGAAAGCAATAGACAGATCTGGGAGAATGACTTCTCACCCCCAGAAAGAGTCTTTGCACTTCGACCCTCTGCGCTCCGTCTTGTGATGTCGGGTTCCACGGCGATGTCCATCACCTTCTTCACGTGGTCGACGTGCAATTTCCCTCGAAATCCTCTTTCGCTCAGCTTCATTATGAAGCCCGCCCTTGACCGGGCGGTGATGTGCTGCCGGAACCTTTCCCACCGCATCTTTCGGTTCGTGAGCGTCCTTCGGAGTTGTTCTTGTAACGATTCCAGAGTCTTCATGTCGTCCTCGGCCTTCCGGAATGCCTTGGAGCACTTCGAAGCTTCAGCAGCTAGCTGGGCCGGGTCGCCAACTTGTTTCTTCCACTTCTCATATTCTGCCTTTAGCTTTTCGTGCTTCTTCTTCAAGCTCTCATACGTGTCCCCTTCACGAAGATTGACACGTTCACACACAGCCCGCGCTTGTTCTGTAAAACTGGTGACTTGGTCCTCGATCTCCTTTAATCTCCGCTCCAGCGAGCCACGGTCGTTCTGACCCTCCCCAATGATGGCAAAAGCATTGTTCTTTTCGTACAGGTCATACTCCCGTTTCCGGCTGGCTGCCTGAGCTGCTTCTTTCGCCTTCTCGGCTACTCCATTAGCCATCTGGATCCGCTCGTCCAATCTGTCGCATTTGTCATGCGCCGCCCGAAGCTTCTTTTTCAGCTCGTCGAGCTCATTCACCGAATCTTCGAACGAGTTCTCGTGCACTTTCAATTCATCCTCGGCCTTTTGTAATTCTTTACGCAGTTGCTCGAGCTTTCCGCCCTCGAAGTGGTCGTCCTTGATAGCATCTTCCAGTTGCTCAACCCTGTCTTCCGCTTTCTGCACTTCGACTCGAAGTTCGGCTGTGCGGTTTTCATGGGCTTTGAGGGCCTGCTTCGCCTTCAGGTGCCGGTTCCGAGCGCTGCCGAATTCTTGCTCTGCGCGAAGACGTTCAGCCTTGCGTTCCTCCAGTGTTCGTTCTTGTAAACGAATGTTCTCTCCCACATCGGTTTTCATCCGGGGAGCTTTCGTCCAACCATGTGTCGGATCTTGGGCCACAGTTCCGCCGCGATAAGACAGCATAAACCCTTTTTCCTTGACCTTTTGACCCAGGCAGAAACATCGTCGAACGTGGGGCAGGGGTGTGCCGCCATTGCGGAGCACTTCTGTGGCTTCGAATACGTCTGGAATCAGGATGGACTGTTCGATTTGGTTGGCGATGATGAGTTGCTTCTTGACCAGCTCGTGGTCGATTTCCAGTGCACTCAAAATTGTCTGGTAGCGAGCGTCTGGCAGATGTGACTCCACGTCCAGGGGCGAGTGGTTGGTGATAAAGATGGGCAGGTCCCCGCACCCATTTCGTCGCATAATGCTGCTCAGTAGAGTCTCGTCCCGCTTGCTGGTAACAATGAAGCCGGCAAGCGCCTTGCCAAAGACTGACTCCAGTATCGCAGACCACTCCGGTTTCAGCAGTCTGACGTGTTTTGCGATCGGGCCGACAGGGCGTTCCTGAAAACCTCGTTCCTGCTGTATTGCCTGTAGCAAGACCCTCATATTCCTGTGTAGAGCCGAATCTTGCGAGTCGCGGTTTTCCTTCAGAGATTTGATCAGGTTTTCCAGCTCGGTGACCCTGGCGTCCTCCTGCTTCTTCGCCTGGGCGGTGTCTTCCAACAGCTTCTGCATTCGAGCAACATCGTCCAGGCATGACTGTCTCTGCTCAGTGTGTTCACGTTGTTTTTGTTTCAAAGCCACGGCTACTTCTTCTGCGCGATCGCGTTCAGCGATGCGACGAGCGGCACCACCTCCATCGAGTTCTGCCAGCCTGTCCTCCTCTTGGGCAATGGCCTCTTTCCTCTTTGCGATGTTCTCCTCAGCCGACTTGACGTGGAGACCAATTTGTCGCTGTTCGGCTTGAGCGTCTATGCAGCTCTTTTTGATTTCGTCATATTGCGCTTTCTCTTCGGCTTTCTCGGCCTTGAAGCGGTCAACTTCTGCCTTTGCAGCTTCGTATTCCTCCTTCGCCGCAGTCAGGGCTCCATCGGATTGCTGAAAGACAGCATCAAGCTCCTCGGCCTTGGCCTGAGCAGCGGCTATCCTGTCATCCGTCTTCCGGATTTCGTCAAGATATTCGTCTCGAATCTCCTCCTTGGCCGCGACTTGGGCCCAGGTGAGCTGCCTGGTTTGCTCGCGCAACTTGGCTCGCATGCCCTCGTGCTTTTCGGCGATAGCCAGCTTGGTAGCAGCTCGCTCATGCCTGTCCTTGAGCACCTTCAGATCCGGTTCTCTTTCGCGGATTCTGGCACTGATGTTGTCGAGCTGCTCTTCGATGAGGCGGTAGTCCTGGTCGAGTTGTTCAAGCTGCACACCCTTCATGAAGAATTTATATTTCTCGGTTGGACTCGAACCTGAAAGGAATTGGCGAGCCTGGTCTTGAGAGAGGACAGCCAAGGGATTCTCTATTTGCAGCATCATGTGGTCGCAGATCTCCTCAAGGTCGGACTTTCGGGTAGACACCACACGGCCTTTCTCAGACTTGAGCTTGAACCCACTGCTGCCGTTGCGCTGGATATGGCGTTCGACCTGAATGGTAGCTCCGTAGAGTTCAGGCATGTAGGCATTCTCACCTTGATTCTTGATTTTGCAGAGAATGGTGGCATGGTCTTCTCCTTCTTTGATGAAATTCTGCAGGCGAGCACCTCGATTGGTCGCAGACGCTTTCCCTCCCAGGCACAGAATGATGGCAGTGAGGATGGCACTTTTCCCGCTCCCGTTTTTGCCGCAGATGAAGTTGATCAACGGACCCAACTTAAAGGCAAAGCCTTTGTGGCACATGAAGTTGACGACTTGGACCTCCTCCAAGATACCGTACTCGGCTGGTTCATTGATGAGTTCTCCGCGCTCCTTTCGTGCCTCCAAGGCCTGGGTCATGTGCATGAGTATCTCTTCATCTTCTTCCCCATCACCATCTGAGTCGAGGTCAGACGGCGGAGTGCTTCCACGGCCATCTTGATCGCTGAAAGTGTCCTGGCGTACGGAGGACTCGTCGCTCGTGCGTCTTCGCTTGTTCTGTTGCCACGGTGAGTACGGGCCGTGGTCATGCTCACGATTGAGGGAAACTCACTGAGGCGCGGCGGGGAGGCGATGACTCGGGACTATCCCTGCTCTGATCGTCATTGTCAGCGGGCGCTGACCGTTTCTGAGGTCTTGACATGGCCTCTTGACACGGGTCTAGAGTGAGGCCCGAATAGATAACATCCGAGTGGAATTGCGAGCGGTGGAGGTCGCAGCCTAGGCAGTTCCCGTTTGGTAGGCGAATTTGAACGGAGAGGCGACTTGCGCCCAGCGCGTTTTGACGCGTTGGTCGTTGGCGGGCAAGTTCCGCCGGGTGACCTCATTGCTCGGCGCCGCAATGGAATTTCTTTGCTGAACAAAGTCCATCCAACTGCCCTGTCAAGACTCAACGCCGCTCAGACTAAATAATGGCCTCGGGCTCAGGCGACAATGTGGACAAGTCGAAGCCCAAGGTATGCAGGCCGCTCTGTGTCTCCGGCCTACACCACAAGCTGATTTGGAAAACAGCCCAGTGCCCTGCGCTCGATCATAGCCGGCTCAACAGCTGGGGCTGTCGAAATCTCTATAACATATCCCTTCGACCTCCTGAAGACACGATCGCAACTCAACCGCCGCTTACCAGACGCAAAGAAACTACCTTGGCCGCCCTTCCCCTCGAAGGAATGGTACACCGGTTGCACGACAGCCATAGTGGGGAACTCGGTCAAGGCAGGCGTGCGGTTTATGTCCTTCGACACATATAAACACCTCCTATCAGACGAGAATGGCCAGATATCAGGGCCTCGGACAGTCGCCGCTGGGTTCGGCGCAGGCGTCACCGAGTCCTTACTGGCAGTCACGCCGTCGGAGTCAATAAAGACCCAGCTTGTTGATGACAGGAAGAGACCGAATCCGAGAATGCGCGGGTTCATCCATGGGTCTACAGTCATCGCTCGCGAAAAGGGCGTCCGGGGTTTCTTCCAGGGATTTATCCCCACGACAGCACGACAGGCCGCCAACAGTGCGGTCAGGTTCAGCACATATACGAGCCTCAAACAGTTTGCCGAGGGTTATGTCGCGCCCGGGGAGAAGCTGGGGTCGCTCATGACTTTCGCGCTGGGAGCAATGGCTGGCGTTGTCACGGTCTACAGCACCATGCCGCTTGACACCGTCAAGACGCGTATGCAGAGTTTAGAAGCGAGACAAATTTACAAGAACAGCTTTCACTGTGCAGCAATGATCTACAAGAATGAAGGGATACTAACGTTCTGGTCTGGAGCACTGCCCCGACTGGGCCGCCTGACACTGAGCGGTGGGATTGTTTTTACGATGTGAGTCCGCCATCACGGCAACATTCGACATCCGGAACAGAATCTGACTTGGTGACCGTCTAGGTATGAGAAAACTATGCAACTACTAGACCTTGCGGATCCCGACAGGAAGTACATATAGGCTACCACCGTCCTGGAATGCTTGGGGTGGACCAGTTATCATGTGAGTGACTACGCATAGCTTTGCGTGATCATGATCATCTGGTCGGCACGTGGAAGAAACATATGTTGACCAACACTTGGAAACCGTGCTACCTAGCAAGCAATTGACTGGGCTTGTGGACATTGTGTCGCGGAGATTCAGTCCTGCAGGCAAGCCTGATAGATAGTATTACCACTGGGGGAGGAGAAAAACCACCATGCAGCACCAAAAGAAACTATCTGAATTCCGAGATATTCAGATCACTGTACTGATAGGCACCATCAACAAGGGTCTCATCTTGACCGACCTTCCACTTCCAGCTCGCTTCATTCTTTGAGGTTAACCTCCTTAACCAACCCCTCTCCTAGTTTGATCATTTCTGCCACGACCGCCTCCCGGTTGAAAACACACATATCCTTGGCCTTCTCATCATCCCCTTCAGCCGGCACAGGCACACTCGACCACCCCAGCCTAACCCGCCACCCCTTCCTCCCAAACACACTAGGCCTCCACAATCCTGCAATCACTTTCCCACCATTCTGATCGTAGAAGAACAGCGCCGACGAACCAAAAGCGTGGTTCAAGTCGCGCAGATACAGTTCCACAGGACTATATCCGATGGAGTCGACATCGAGGGACTGGGCGATCTGCAGATTCTTGAACTCTCCGACCCCGTCCAACCCTTCCAATCCCGTCCTCCCTGTCTTCTTCCTCCCTTTGCCACCCCTGACCACGGAACTCTTCAGATGAATGACAAAATCATAGTCCCCCAATTCCCCGACAAACAGGCCCTTCCACATCACCTCGTCCTCCAGCCTCTTTCCCTCGATCATGTCAATTGCGGCTTTGGCCAACGCAGTCACCCGCCCGGCCACAACCCTCGGGGGGCATGCATTTCCCGTCCACACCGTGCCCGTACCGTCAACGTTGCTCCCTACGAACCACACTGCGGTATTCATGTTGGGATCAAGCTTCCTCCATGCTTGGAATCGCGTTTCCATTTCCGCCCTCTGAGTGTCCGCTACTTCGTCCTGAGAGAGTGACAAATCGACAATCAGTGGCGTGAGGGACCAATCCCAGCGCGACAGGAAATGGAGACATCGCAGGAACGCTGTCGTCGCGGAGCCGGGAACGTCCCACGGCGCAGGGTGCAGGAAAATATGCGCCCCAATGATCTCCAGGATTTCCTCCGGGACGTGTGCAGACAGGAGGTGGGAGGAGATCCATCGTTTCAATAATCTCACTGCTGGCGACAATGGTGGAAATTTCGTGATTAGGTTCTTCATCGTGAGTGTGTGGGCCGTCTTCGCCTGAAAATCCCTCTTGTGCGTTGCCAATGCGCGAGCAAGTGAGTCTCGCAAGGAGCCGTGCAGGGATTTGTCAGCCAGGGCGGTTTGAAGAAGGTGAGCTTCGCGGTCATGGTGGATGCGCAGACGAAAACAGATTGGAGAGAGTCCGGGAGCGGGGGCTGGATGAATGATGTCCAAGAACGAGGTGTTGGAATGGCCTGTCGAAGTGGAATCGGTGTTCTCGAGTCCAACGCGGGTGGTGAGCTCTTTTTGGCTTTCGGCAAGACGTTCCGAAAGTTTTAGCAAAAAGGCGATCTTTGTGTGCTGAACCGCAGGGAGGGGGTCGGGCCAGCGAGTCGAGGAGTCGAATTGGATGATGATGTCGACGGGGAAGGTGGCCGACGGGAGGAGTGGGTGCAACGTTGAGGTCGAGCGTAGAGCCGGGGAGGCTGGTGAGATGGAGCGGATTGGCAGAGGGAGGCCTTCGAGGTTGTGGAGCGTCGACGTTAGGGCTTGGAAGGTTGAGTCGATGAGTCGGAAGGCGTCCTTGGGGCTAACGGGAGTCGATTGCTCGTCGTCTTTCAGGATGGTGGATTCTAGGTTTGGCTTTTTCGTCATGATAGAGCTGGGTGGCAGTTTGAAATGCAACATGGCGAGGTACGCAATGATCTGCAACATCACCGGAGCGCTCTGGGACCACACCAGAGCCTCAGAAATGCTGCCATCCTTGAACCGGCGAAGTTCGGCCTTTTCACCCCAAAACCTGCGGAATTCAGCTGCTTTCTCTTGCTCATCCGCTGAAGGACCGTGGTCAACAAGCCGGGAAACAGTATCGGGGTTGGTGAGCAGCCCAATCTCTAAATCATAGTCTCCCTTGCCGCGAGTAGAGTCCTTGTCCAAAGCCCAGCCTGATTGCGGTGGTAATTTGAAGTCGATCAGGCTGACCCTGTCACCGAGGCCTCTTACGAAAACCTTGTATAATTTGTGCCGAAGTTGTCGCTCGTCTGCCGCAGTATTTAACAGACCCGCAGATATTTTGATCGAGTAGATTTCATCATATTGCAACAAAGGTGTCGCGACATTCAGCACGAAAGTTGTGTCGAAGCTGTCCTGGCTTTTCGAGTTGACTGCGGCCAAAGACACCCGAGCATGATGTTGCAGAGCTTTGTAAGACCAAGGGCTCATCTTGTATAAGATATTGACGCCTGTACTTCCATCATATAGAAGAGGGACGTCTGAATCGGAAAGCTCGAATTTTGCCACCCCCGCCAGAAGAAGCATCGGATCTTTCTGCAGGTCTCGAACTGCCAGAACTTGTAGCATCGCCTTGAACAACTGAAGACTGCTGTATTGCTTGGAGAACAGCGGACGGCCCTGGTGGCCACCTCTTTCCAATAGCATTGCGCACATCCAAGCCCATTCCACGGCGCCGAAGCCGCCAGAATGAACAGAACTGGAGAAGCCTCGTTGACGGAGCCAGAGTTGGCCTATACGGCACGCTTCCGCGAAAGCTGAACTCAATTTCGTAGTTGTCCGAAGACGCTCGTCGACGCTCGAGATGGATGCTGTGTAGCATATAGTGCTGTTGTAAAATGGGGTAGGCCGGTCTTCATTAGTTGAATCTACGAATGGTGTTTGCCGTAGACAATCCCTGGTGGGTAAAGTCTTGGCCACAGGTATGGATCCGTGTGCAAGGCCGACCGCTATTCGGAACGTGAATTTCGATAAAGTTGGGTCCACAGGGATGAGTATGAGAATCGGCAGGAGATCAACGTCGTGCATGTGTGCAAAAGACATATCGAACTCTGGCCCCAATCGAGCCTTAATGGTTTCGGCAATGCAAGCAAGGTAAAAGGCAGTCTTGTGTAACGCTCTGTTGTTCAGGTAGTCTTTCTCTTGCAAAACAGCATTGGGCATGAGAACAGTGACATCTATCACATTCTCGTCCTTCAGACTAAACCCCTGGGCCAAAGGCCCCCCGATCACAATATGCTTGGGAGGAAGGAATTCGAACTTGTAATTTGTCTCTTTCGTCGGCTGTGGCTGTGGCCAAGGAATCCGAATGCCTTGTTGACGGAATGATTTTGATGTTTCAGTGGCCGTAACAGGTGGACGCTGGGGTATGCGCTTAATTAACGACACCAGTTGGTCTGAGATCCTGGCCCATTTTGGTCGCATTCTTTCATAGTCCGGAGTCACATCTGCAGATAAGTCGGACACCTGGAGCGAAAGAATGGCCGATTTGTTGATCCCGCCAGTCGGCAAAACAGTGGGCTTCGAAGCAGTAGCCCGACCAGGCTTCGAAATTCCTTTGAGATTGTTCCTCGTGGCTGATCCATTCCCATGGACAGATTTCGTGCGATCACCATTGCGATTAGATTCTTCAGCATCACTTGAACCACTGGAGGCACTAGAGAAGTCGGAGTCGTGCTCCAGCTTCCGTCTTTTGGGCGAAGGCCTTCCTTCTTGCAAATTTCTGATAGACATGTCTCGAACAAGTTCTGCTGAGGCAGGGGATTCAATCTCAATTCGTGGTCATACAGGCTTCCCGGGTTTCAGAGGGTTCCGGTCATCACAGCGGGTGCTCAATGTCTGTTCGGCGATCACAGTCGTTGGATGAAGATGTAGTGAAAGTCTTTCGTCCAAAACTTTTTGCGCCAAGAGATGAGATTAGATTGTTCTGCAATTGAGTCAAAGTACTTCGCCGTACTTATTTTTACACTCCTACTACGGTTAAGCCATCAGCCACGCACGGCCAGCTAGGCTTCGCTTCTGAAATCTTGGATACATTCCTTGTTCCCCCAGATCCAGAGTACCTTACCTTACTGTATATTGTCTTATCCATTATTACCCCGCTCAACCCTTTTGGTCTTTCTCCCTACTGTCATACTCGTGCATACTTTAGGAGTTCGAAGATCTGAGTGAAATACGCCAACTGGTGTACAACCTCTGGGCTATCAAACCAAACCGACAAAAAAGTGGAAGAGAAACCTTTGCATCCTCACGCCCATTTCAAGTTCTCCAGTCTTACAATTTGCAGGTGCTGCGTGGCTACCCAGAAATGTATGTCACAATGGCAGTAAGTAAAGGTGTTTGACGCTATGATTATCGGACCCTCACGGTCATACAAATAGAGTACAGACTCGCATGCTGTATGTTATACATCTCAAAGGTCTGCGGTATGATATGCCCCAGTCACGTCATCGCTTTCACATGGTGGTGATGAACAGCCTGATAGTCCGTAGCATGTCGAGAGTCAGTGGACTGGCCAACCCATTAACTTAAGTTGGCTCATGGGTTTGCTCTCTTTGGAGCCCCATACGGAGCAGGATTGCTTTCTCTCGTCCACAGCGCTCTCCACCACCTCACGATTCGCTGTGATTGTCAAGTCGGCGCATCCGTCAACGGCACGTACCGAACTCCTATGTCTTTCTTCCTCGTCACTTTTCCATCTTTGTCCTTGTCGACCACCCAGATCCACTGGCTGCCCCACCCACCCTCATCCTCCACGGGGATGAACATCCGTCCCGGTCTCTCCAACTGGTCGATCAAGCTCTGGTGCACTTCCTTGGCCGCCGCACCGACATGGATCGCATGATAAGGTCCGCCTTCGGGGTATCCCTTGCGGCCGTCCCCTGTGACGAGTTCGACCTTGCCAGACTCGAGAAACGCCCGTCCCTCTTTGCTGCGCTGCATGTTCTCGCGCGACATGTCGACCAGGCCCTTGATGTGATCGATGCCTACGACTTTGCCCGCACCGGAGCCATCCGCGCCGCACACGATCGCCGCGAGCACGTGCGTCAGGTACCCGCTCCCGGACCCTATATCTAGCACCCTCGCGCCCTGGTTCTCAGGCATGAACGGCAGCAGCGCTTCGCAGGCCGAGGCGTGCATGTGTGGGGCGGAGATGGTAGCGTCGAACCCGATCGGCTGGGGCGAGTCTTCATACGCAGCGTGGGGGGAGGAGGGGCAGTAATGCGCCCGGTCGACGGAGGACATGGCATCGCGGACGCGGGGGCTGTGGATCAAGCCTTGGGTGAAAAGGTTTTGAATCAGCTCGGCGTTGGTGCGGCCGGAGCAGCGCCACGCCATGGTCGAGGATGGAGGAGACAACGTGGATAGAAGGGAGGTTGTAATAGTAGAGAGATTGAAGTGGTCTGCGAGGATTGAGAAGACGACGATGATTCCCGTCCAAAGTAGCAGATTCGCAGCGGAGTGGAATAGCATACAATATTGGGTGGTGTTATGGAGGCGAAAGACCGCCCTTATACACAGGAAGGCAGGTGATGGTTGGAAGGAGATGGTTGTCACCTGCCTGCAGGGTCGGTTTGCGGGAATGGACGTGAATCGACAGTATCACGCGCTGGTGAAGGAAACCAAAGCACGACGCGGGGCGGGAAGACGGGCGGAGATCGTCCCCGAAGAGCGGGGCAAGCTCAGCCTTGCCTGGGATCGCATGGCACGAGAAGCAGGAAGCAGAGACACATTTCTCACATAAGTCTTAATTTGTCCCTCATCGGGCGGCAGCTCGAGAATGCAGTGACGTCAAGCTGTAGAGTCTCCTACATGTGGTACTAGGTAGAGGCAGGCCGTCGAGTTGAACGGCGACGTGCCACGTCTTCCCACTCAGACTGACCGAAACAGGTGTCTAGCCATCTATATCTTAACCTTCTCCGCTGCTTTCAATGCCCGGTCGACCTTGTCCGCCAGCTCTGCCGGCCCTTCCAAGCCAACACTCAATCGAACGAGATCGGGCTCAACGCCCCATTGCGTGGTCCATTCCATCTCCGCGTAGTGAGCCAAGACAGTATAAGGACACGCAAGCGTGAAATTCGTACCCAAACTCGGGCCCTTCTGCACCTCGAGGGCGTCGAAAAAAGCGACTGCCTGCTCCGGGTGCTGGAATGTCACGGACAGCAACCCGCCATACCCACCATTCGGACTGCGGCAGGCGTCATAATTCGGTCGGGTAGGGCTGCATTTCGGATAGTAAACCTGCTTGACCAAGGGACACTGTTGGAGCGCCGCCACAACAGCCTCTGCGTTCTGATTGATACGCTCGCTTCGGCGGATAAAGTCGCGGGAATTGCGCTCCATGAACACTGCATCTTCGGCCCAGTAATTGTCCTCATACTCTTGGGACATGGCCCGCTTGAGTTCAGGGTACCACTTGCTCTGCGGGTTGAGCACACAACTGCCGCCCATTACATTACTGTCGCCGCTGAACACCTTGGTTAAACTGCTTACCACGACGTCCGCGCGGCTGAGGACATCGACATTGGTGAAGTTGCCGACCGTCTCATCGACGACAACGGCAAAGTCGTACTTGTCGGCAAGGACACGGATGCGCTGAAGGTCGGCTGAGTTCAGAAGTGGATTGCTTGGGAACTCGGTGAAAAGAGCCAAGAACCTCTCGCCGGCGTCAAGACGCCTTTCCAGGTCAGCTATGCACGCAGCGCTGCCATGGCCGTAGAAGAGGCATCCTGGGCCCCACTTCTCCAGGATTTTTAACGTGTCGATGTAGGGGAACCCGAAGCAAATGCTCTTTCTCGGTGCTTGTCCCGAGGCTTCAGCGTTAGCCAGGAGGATACGGTGTGTGTTGAAGATCGCAGACATGCCGCACGGGTACAGATAGACGTCGTTTTCCGAAAGACCCTTTTGTCGTCTGTCGCACCCTTCCGGTGACTTGGCCAGTGCTTGTTCCAGGTCTGCGTCGTCTGTGAGGCAACCGCTGATTCTGCGTCGGATAGCCAGTTTCGCCTGCGAGGCTAGCTTGACGTTGAGGTTGCGACCGAAACGTTCCTCCACGAATTGCGCGTGGTCTTTGTCTTCGCCATCTGTGCCGGCTTCATCCGTCGTGGCGGTACTTGAGGATATGATGTCGGGAATGATTCCATTCCGCGATCCCGGACGCTGGTATCTTCGAGGCCCTTTCGTGTACGTATCCTCTAGTCTGAGCTGTGGTTGCGTTGCCACAGGCTCGAGTATCCCATCTCTTAGCGCCTTTAAGCAAAATTCGCCCCTGCGGCTTGAGATGCCATCTCCACTATGCTGCCACACTTGCTTTGCCACACTGAAATATTCCTTGGGGAAGAACACACATGACAAGCCCGAAAACGTCGTCGCATGACTTCTGTTTCCCGTATTGACCGGTTCTAATTGCAGAACATGGACAACCCCGACTCCCAGCCCTTCAACCTTGTCGTAGAAGAACTTTAGGCACCTCATCGCGGTGGCAAGCGAGGGGAACAGCATGACTGCCTCTCCCGATCTGCCATAGAGTTTCAGAATCTCCTTTTCCAGCTCCTGAATAGTTAAATGGATGAAGAATCGCGGGTAACCGGTTTGCATCTTGGAAACCACCCAATCCTCGCCTTCCTCGTAACCCACCGTCGCCTTCCATGACGGCAAGGATACGCTGACGGCGTGGGGGGTGTTGGGCACGGGTTGCCCGACCGCAGCGAGCATTGTGGTAAACTGTCTCTTCGAGAATTATATGGAAAGTGTCCAATGACCAATGGTAGAAGAGGCGATGTAAGTTGGCGGGCAAAGGAGTCACTCAGCAAACAAAATTTTCCGACTTCGGAGGTCTTCTGCTTAGTTTCCTTTTCTGGGGCTTTGCGACCGCGACCCTGAGATCAGTTCTGGTGGCAACAACTGTGTGCCGAAACATCAATTTGTGTGGCCCAGATTGGTGTCTGATGTGCACACAGAGCATGTCGGTCCCATTGAGTCGTCACAGATCCTACCAGTCGTGGATAATCTATCACCCTGTGCAGAAAGGCAGGAGAACAGCACGCCAAGAGCGCGCCCAACTGTCAGCTCGGTGGCGACATTCACTTGAGCGTGACTAAGTAAGGCTTAGATGCTCCTCAGATCGTTCACACGCTGTTTGCGCTACAGCCACCTCTTCCTGCTATGTTTTGAAAACAATGGGTAATTTCTGTTGGCAGCCTGGGAAGGCCGCAAGCACTGCGCTGTCGCGGCCTTGCGCGTGGCTACTGGGAGCCTCAATTCTGATTTGGTCGCCGGCATAAAGCATCACTTTCGACACCTCAGATCGTCACATACGTGAGGAACAGGACAAGTGCATAGCACAATTGCTATCCAGTCATGCTAGGTTCAGCTCGGGATCCACAACTCGTGGCCTTAGCACCCGCCAAAAGGATGCCTTTCACATGACATTCACCTAAGATTCAAGTCATTGGCTCCTCGGCAACATAATGCAAGTACGCGCCCAGCAGCTTGGTTCCCTCGATATAATTCCTCCGGTCCAGCTTCTCGTTAATACTATGAGCCGCATCCGTGGAACTGCCCATCGGCAGCAATAGCACGTTCTTCCCCGTCGCCTGCTCAAATGTGATGGTCACTGGGATTGACCCTCCCTCCCTAGTCATGTCTGGTTCCACACCGAAAACTTCCTTGACAGCTTTGGCCGCTGCTGAAAAATTCCAGTGAGAGGGTGAGGCGACCCACCATTTGCCGTCGTGTTGGCAATAAACATCGAGCGAGTTCTTGGATTGCAATTTAGCGAACTCGGAGTGGATGTATTTGAAGACTGCTTCGTTGACAGCGGAAGATTCCATATCTGGGACCGTGCGAATGGAGAATTTGCCGATGACTTTGGCAGGGATGACGGTCTTCGCGCCCGGAGCACTAAACGCACCTTCGACGCCATGAATTGACAACGAGGGATACCGCCATCTCGCCATGAGGGTCTTTTCCTTGTCGTTGAAGATAGAGGTTTCGCTACCAAGCGATTCGTACAGGTTGTCCATGGTATAGGCAATGGGTCCGTAGAGTTTCTTCTCTTCTTCGGTTAAGGGGGCTACCATTTCGTTGATGCCCGGGATGAGGATCTTGCCATCGTTGGAGACCAATTTGGAGAGGATGGTCATGAGGTCGGTCATGGGTTCTTGCGCCGTGCCGCCGAAGACACCGCTGTGGAGGTCCTGGCCTGGACCTTTGATTTCGACAGAGTAGTAGTTGCAACCTCGAAGACCGTAGGTTAAGCATGGTTTCTCCGTGCCGAGCCAGTAATTATCGGATATGCAGACTGCGTCGGCGTCTTTGAAGAATTTCTTGGCTTCAGCATTGATGAAATCGTCGAGACCCTCACTTCCATACTCTTCCATACCCTCAAAACAACACAGCAAATTAACGGGAAAATCGACTCCAGCTTTCTGGTGAGCTTCAATGGCATTGAGCCAGCCTAGCACCGGACCTTTGTCGTCAGTGCTGCCGCGGCCGTACATTCTGCCTTTGTCGTCAATGGTGAGCTCGAAGGGTTTGGTCGCCCAGCCATCTTCGACTAGGGCCGGTTGGACGTCGTAGTGGCCGTAGACGAGGATAGTGCGTTTGGACTTGTCGTTTCCATAGCGGGCGATAATCACAGGCGGGAGATCGAGGTGTTCTTTCCCGGGTTGTTTGCCTAGCGGGCGTTGTTGAACTTCTGCGCCCAGCGATTCGAGTTCGGAGGCAAGGAATTGGCCCATCTAGACATATGTGAGTATCCAGCGGTTGTGATATACCCTGGGCTTGTACATACTCGAACAACATCTTTTCTTCTCTCCTCATCTGCAGAGACGGAGGGGATCGCGACGGCTTTCCGTAGACCTGCGTGGAGTCAATACCCGCCATCGCTAGCAGTCGAGGCTGTGCTCACGGTCGATGAAGGAGTCGGCAAGCTCGTCAACCCTGCGTTGTGTTAGCAAGATGTAAGTGCGATAAGAGTCATCTAGCTTACTTCTTGAAGTAAGGTTCTAGGTGAGGCGCCATCTTGTCGTCTGATATGTGGCCGTAGTATGTTCGAACAGAGCACGTAGGGTTCTTCAATGAATGCAACAAGCCTATTGCAG
Source organism: Phialophora macrospora (assembly GCA_000835435.1). Taxonomy (NCBI): domain Eukaryota; kingdom Fungi; phylum Ascomycota; class Eurotiomycetes; order Chaetothyriales; family Herpotrichiellaceae; genus Phialophora; species Phialophora macrospora. The sequence goes on along the minus strand of KN846958.1, from coordinate 3,737,094 downwards.
AGCGTGTGGCCTTGATCTTGGTATGTAAAGAGGTTGGAGAGCAGCGCAAAGTGCGACAGAGGTGGAGCATGTGAGCTGCTTGGTGGGATGCGAGGAATGCGGTTGGATGCGGTTTGGAGAGGTTGAGGAACGAGTGAAGATCTCCGATAAGTGCACAGTGGTTGTTCACCTGAAATTGTACATTTGGCAATGTCCAGAAATGATATGTTGTGGCTCTCTAATTGGGCAATAGTACACTGATACATAGAATCTCAGCACGCTGAGGATGCAAAAAGACCTTCTATGCATCTTTCAGCCATCGTTCTTTTCTGATCTGCCTGTCCTCGCGGGCCTCTCTCCTCTTCTTGCCCCAGTTGGACTTGATGATTGCGGTCACCAATTTCTGCTCCTTGCCTTTCTGTGGCGCTAAGCCGTCAACCACCAGATGCGTAAAGACGGGTGAGCAGTCGAATTTCTTGGAGAGTCGGCTGACGCTCCACTGAGTGGGATCTGTCCTTCTCAAGTTTCGCATTTCCTCCAGGTCCTTCTCCGTCAAGTGATAACGCTTTTCTGTTTGGCCCCTCACTGTCGGAAGCTGTTGAGCCGATTGCAGTTGTATGCCTCTGGTTTCAGGGTCGGTAAACACCTTTCTTCGGTCGTTTTTCGGGAGGAAGATGTTAGGCGTGTGGTAGACATTGGGCATGCTCGGGGGAGGATTGTAGATGATGTAGTCATGTGGCTCGGTCTTGGAAGGTAGAAAGTCTGGATCTGGCTTGATATTGAGCCGTGATCTTGTTCTTCGGTACGTGTCTGACGACTGATGGCGCCGAAAAGAAGGTTGCAGTATTTGAGAACAGAGCTTGTAGAAGCGCGACGATGCCGAAGGAGCAGTTGTTGACTGCATCGTTGCCGGTGTTCGTACCAACCCTATTGTCCGATGCCCGAAGTGAAAGATATCGACAGTTTTCTGAGCCGGTTAATCCGTGTGCCAGAGGGATTCAACGCCAACTAAATTTCTTTTCGCTTCTCAACCCAGAACTATCGCGTACAAGGCATGCTTTGTGAGCCAAAAAAAAGCTGTGGCTGCTCGGTCGAGCTGCCTCTTCCGCCACACGGAAGCCCTGACGATGAGCCGGAAGCTGGAAGTGTCGAAGATCAAAGATGCTGCGCCTGGAAGCTGAATTGGGCGAGAAGACCATCAGCAGTTCGCGCAGGGAAAATGGGCCACTAAGCGTGAAGCGCAGTTAGGGTTGAGCTTGGCAGGAGAGAACGGGTCCCGGCGTCGTCACAAGACACTCACAACTCGTTTGCTGAGACAACAGGTGCTGCCGAAAACAGGTGCCTGGATGCCGCGAGGTGGGAAGCCCACGGTGCCCAATTGGACGACCGGGTGACGAGCTTGCAGCGTGCCTCCAATCCCTAACCGTGCAATCACTGTTGTGAACTCATCGGTCCTGCCTTGCTTGCCGTGTCCCTCCTCTCCTCTCGTAAACCGGGGAGGTCCTTCTGGCTTCATCTTCACAATTCCTCTCATTCACACCACAACCTCATACCGAGTACTTTTCGTTGCACAGGCCACTCATCGTCACCTCGTTGTCCCCAGAACGCAAGCACAACCTGAACGAGACATATAATATCCTCGTTAGCGGCCGGCGAACTCCATTCTTCATTCCCATCGCCCTGTGCCGCAACTGCGTAGCCTGGCGCATGTGGTTGTGAGCGCTGCAAGTCAGCCCCCATTGAAGACGCAACGTTCAATCTCGCTTTCTGTTGCTTGCTGCATTTACGACATGTCCTGCCTCAGGCGCTCGAACTAGGATCGAGTTCACCTGATCTCCCTCACAATTCACGATACTTCACCTACTTGAGCTGCTCAACTACGGCTCGACCATATCAGACATCTACGCCCCGCACCACAACCCGCCACCATGTCGTCTAAGGAACCATCGGTCAACGACAGAATCAGTGCTCCCAGTACCGAGTCAAAGGACTCTGCGGCGCCACTGTTGGAGAACCCCTCTGCACTATCTTCTCGAACGACAACCGCCGAGTCCACAGCTGACGCGACCACTGCAAAGCCACGAAAGAGAGACTTTTGGAAACTGGGAAAGAAGCCGGAAGAGGACAAAGGCAAGGGCAAAAGCATCGCAACTTCGAATTCTCCTCCTGCCGCAGTCAGCCCCTTGACTGGCTTGAACCCGGTCTCTCCCATGAGATCACCAGATTTGATTGGCGGCTCGGTGTCGCCTCATAGAGGCTCTCTGGCTCATCCCTACGGTGCCCCGAGCTCTCCAGGGTATGGGATGGGCACTTCGTCCCCCCGACCGCACTCACCGGCCTCATCCATGATTTTTGAGCGAAATGTCCAGGAGGATGTCGCTCTTCCTGAGAAGTCGCCGCACTTGCCTTCTCATGTCCTCATTGAGAACCACATTGCGCCCGCGCTGGACGCTTCTGCAGAAGCCATCACCGACGAGAAGCTGAATCCGGACACGGTGGAGATTGTCACTCATGCCACACATCAACCTGCGGCGGTGACCATCTCTGGTCTGGGAGCCGAGCAGTCTTTGGCTTCATCAATGCAAGACGACTTCCCTCCGTCACTTTCATCGCTTGCACATCGAGATACGGAGACCGGGTCAAACTATGGCTCTCTAGACACGACCGACGTTCGACGTCTGAGCTTCATCTCTTTTGCCGACGTTGTCCACGGCGAACAGGAATTCGGAGATGCACGCCGCGACTCTACGTATGTCGCAGGCCATCCGTCCCTGGCGCCTGCCCGCTCGCCTTCTCCTCTTCGATCACCTACTTCATCCGCTGCTCCTGGGACATCCCCTCCGACCAGCGTCACAGCATCCGTCAAGGGATTTGAGACGTCCCCCCATCGTGCTCCGAGAGGCGCAGGGAGCCCACTCCCAGGCCAGAGCTCGCCTCTAGCTGGAGGCAGCGAAATCAATGTCGAAACAATGCGGCAGGCACTCCGGAAAACAGGAAGCGGGGATTTGAGTCATTTCCGCAGCCCACCACTGAGTGCTGTGGGCAATGATGATGGAACCTACGACCGACCCTTCAGATGAGTATATACGACCACGAGGCCATGAGCAATTCGGGATGAGGTGGCATGATATACGCAGGCGCACATCATGACGGTTGAGTTCCTACAAAGCTCAACTCGGGGAGGATTACTATGAAGACAAGACAATATGGGTTCTTTTAGTTTACTGATCTTCCGTAAGGAGGTCCCTTTTCCTTCGGATACTAGATACCACTTCTCAATGATTGAATGCCAGTTCCGCATCATTGGCGTGTCCCAAGCTCAATCTGTACCAACCAGGACTCATGGGCAAAGCTGGATGATAAAGTGGGTGGCATCTATGTGACAATGCATGTAAGACGATGTGGACAGTGTTGAGCTCGTGATCCGGTTTGCGGGCGCCGGTGCAGGGCGTGTCACCTGCATAAAATGAACACGGGGACCCTCGATGGACACGGGGCACCCTCAAGCAAACCTTGTTACGGCCAATTGAGGACGGGGTGGATGGGATATGTGGTGGAGTCAGTCAAACCGAACGAGGGATTACTCCGCACTTTGCGAGGATCCACGCCCCCGAGCGCCCGAGGGATCGCATCATAACACTCTTCTTACCTACGAGTACTGTGACCGAGCTATTTTGAAGCCTGTCTGAGCCGTCGCAACTCGTGGCCAAGAGAGGGGAGGGGGGGTTTCAAGCCCAGCGCTGTAAGCGGGACGCATCAGTCAATTAAATGCTGTTCAGGCCTTCCACTTGAACGTCTCGCCCTCCTCCCGGCGCCAACTCCAGTTCTCAACCCGTTCTCAGGAGTGTGGATTGGCAGGAGTCATTATCTAGCGAAAGTGCTGTGGTCGAGGAGACCGGCCGTCACCCCGTCAAGGTACAAGGCAAATCCGTCACGAGCAAGTCTCGGTGTTGAGAAGGGCCCCCGCCCCTTGGCAAGAAGAGCAGCCTCCAGCAAAAAGAACTGCAGCGGGAACGAGGACAGACGGACTCGCAATTTATCCAACCATGGCCGTACATTCTAGCCTGTTCAACTTCTCCTCTCTCGCGACCGCCGTCACGGATGCTCTGTTCAACCCGCTCCTCACCGGGCCTTTGCTGCTCTACGTCCTGCGCAATCCCGCCGTGCTGGACAAGCTCCCCTGGCCACCAGCCAGGTACTACAATCTGCCGTATGACCTGCCCTTCCCATTCCCCAGCAGCATCCGCGTCGGAGCCACGCCGCCGCTGAAGACGCTGAAGTTCCTGTTCGCGTGGGGTCTGATCTTGTATGTGAATCGCTTTTTGAACCGGCTGGCCTTGAATTACGGCCATCTCAAGAAACAGGGCGAGCCATGGGACTTCCAGACCGAGGGCAAGGAGACGGTCCTGATCACGGGCGGGTGTTCCGGGTTCGGCAAGGAAATGGCCAAGATGTTCGCGGAGCAGACCAAGGCCAATATCATCGTGTTGGATGTCCAGGCCCTCCCGGATGATCTGAAGGACGGTGAGTGTGTCCCAGTTCCTCAGGGCGTGATCCGATTGCGATTGCGATGGGGGACTGCAGCTGCAAAGGAATGGATCAATCTATTGAGGTCTCCTTCTGTGTTGTCTTTAGCGACTAATAAATTGACGAACCCAAATAGTCCCGCGCCTCTCGTACCACAAAGTCGATCTGACGTCCCCCGCGTCCATTCACGAGACGATCAAGGTCGTCCTCGACACCTCGGTGCCCACCGTGCTGATCAACAACGCGGGCATAGCCCAGGCGCACACCATCCTCTCCACCAGCGACGAGTTTCTCGAGAAGATCTTCCGGGTCAACATCCTCAGCCACTTCACGCTTATCCGCCTGCTCCTCCCTAGGATGATGGCGCAACGCAAAGGCCACATCGTGAGCATCGCCAGCATGGCGTCCTACACCGGGTGCCCGGGCCTGGGCGACTACTCCGCGACCAAACACGCCGTGCTGGGTATGCACGAGACCCTCCTCGCCGAACTGGCCACCCGGTACAAAGACCAGGGAGGCCATTGTATCCAAGCAACCATCGTGCACCCAATGTGGGCCAGGACAAAGCTCGTCGGGTCTTGGGAGAAACAGCTCGCCGCGTCCAAGACGCCCGTTCTGGAACCCAAGGATGTCGCCGCGCCGGTGGTGCAGCACGTGCTGAGAGGACGGAGTGGTAGCGTTTTCGTCCCCGAGCGGTTCAGGTACGCAACCATCGCAAAGGGCTTGCCTGATTGGGTGGGCATCAAGTCGAGGCTGGATCTGGCTGTGAGCACGGACGTGGGGACGCAGACGGAGACGGAGATGGAGAGGGTGGACGTCAAGGAGAGGAAGGGCGTCGAAGAGAGTTGGGTCAAGACTTGAGAAGGTCGTTGAAACGGGCGGGCGGGCAATCAATTGAACCCCATGTCCATGAAGCGCGCGATACACAAGTTGACAAGTTGTTACATGATCGTTTCTGCACAACCGGGTGGGTCCCATTGCACTATACTTGCCGTTCAAATATACCAAAAAGAGCATTTTTCAACAACAAGCAAAATAGTGTCCAATTTTGTGCTGCACTGCATTATACACAGACAGTAGCCTTAGCTGGCTACTACACATTCCCGTCTTCTTCGACCAGTTCACACTTTTTGGAAAACACGAGCTCTGCGTGCCTGCTGCCTCCCTGCCTGCTTGTCCTCGCTTCAAGGTCACCACGTTTTGGTTTATTTAATGAAACTGCGTCTCGGTGACCCCCTTCCCCATCGCCGATACGCTGGAAACGCCCCCAGTGACCATCTTTAAAAGGTTGTCGACATAGTTGGCGCCGCTCCATTTCTGGTGCGTCACCACGTCGATCTTGTTGGCCATCTCTGGCTCCTGGATCATTTCGCCATAGGCACGCATGCCACGCTTGGCGAAGTTCTTGGCGAACGTGTCGGAGATGAGGGCCGTGGAATGGAGACCCGCGAGCGTGATAAATTGCCAGCAATAGCCCAGCTCGGCGAGACGTTGGATGTAGGTCTCTTGATCGGAAGCGGACATGGCTGCCTTCCAGTTGAAGGAAGGAGAGAGGTTGTATGCGAGTCTAATGCGACGGGTGTTAGTGCATCTGCGCGCGGGAACCTGGATGGTCGGGGGGAGTTCACTTACTTCTGCTCTGGCCACACGGCATGTACGCCCTCGGCGAACTCTTTTGCCTGTGCGTAGTCGGGCAACTTGCTCTCCATCCAGATCATATCTGCGTAGGGCGCATATGCGATGGCTCGGTTGACCGCGCACTGGCAACCTCCCTGATATCTGTAATAGCCCTCACGTGTCCGCGGAGCGTCCCAGTCCCAAAAGATATCAACGCCGGTCAGACCTTTGGCGATGGCTCGGCACTGGCTGTTCGACTTGCCCTTTGAGGCCGTCTTGTATTTCTCAATCAAAGAGGCCTTGTCGACATGGACGCCGGCGTTGATGGCGTCAATGACTGCCTCGTCGAACAACTTGATACCGGCTTCGTCCATCCACTTGTCCTCGATGGCCTGGAGTTCATCGCCGTTCCTGCCAGCCTGTTCGGCTGCAACCATCAGATCGTTCAAAGGTTGGAGGTTCTGGTTTGTGGTGCCCAGGATGAATGGGTGATCTCGGTAGTCAATCGTCGTTGTGATCAGAGTGGCGGCTTCCGAGTCCGTCCGGGCAACTGCAAGCAAGTCGACGCCCATAATGTCGGCTTGAGCGCGAATGGCCACTAGCCGATTGATGTGTTCGGAGATGGGGACGAGGACTTTCCCAGCCATGTGGCCGCATTTCTTGGTGCCAGGAGCTTGGTCTTCAATGTGAATGCCCGCGGCACCTTTCTCCACGAACAGCTTTGTGAGTTTCATAACTGCGGTGAGACCGCCGTGGCCAGTGTCCGCATCCGCAATGATGGGTCGTAGATAGTCCACATTTGCCACGGAGCCCCGTTTCTCCTTGGGTGTTGTGAGGCGCTCTTCTCGTTGTTTGCGGTCATGGAATAACTGAGCCATGAATAGATGCTGGACCTTGTTCGGGACGGTGTTCATCGGGTAATCAGCCAAATCAGGCGAAGGCTCGTCGGTGGAAGATGCAGTAGAGGAGGATTGCCAGCCAGAGACGTAGACGGTATCGAGATATTTGTTCATCTGGGTCAGCATCGTTGGTTCGAGGCAGCCGTAGGTAGCCGAAGCTGTTTTGGTCTGCAGAGCAGGTCAGCACGAAACAGGATTATGGAGGGCATTAGCCATACAGCAAACCGCTCCTCGACCAGCTTCCACAGCTTCTTAGCCTGTACATTGCTAGGGTAATCGATCTTGATGGTGCCTCGCTTTTGCACAATCTGCTCGGCCGTAAAAGGTCGTTTGGTATATCGCCATCTGGAATCAGTCCACCATTTCTTGACAGCCTCCACGTCCTGCAGGTAAAGCTGCTCTTCTTGGTCTAATGGAGACATATTGAATGTGTCGACGACGACTTTTGTTTTCAGGGCAAATGTCACAAATGTGCAGAGGGCAAGCAAGCTTCAATGCAGCGTACTATTCCACAGATTGGTCTCGACAGCGACACAAGTAGGGGTGTCAACAGAGGGGAGATCAGCACAAACCCGAAACTCAATTGGAAAGGGATTGGAAGCAAGCTGAGAAGAGCAGGAAGAGGAGCGTGCGCGAGGATTAAGTAAAGAAAGCACAGGCTCTGCTCGAGCGAGGCCCGGGAGCGCCAGTGGCTCTGATCTCTCCCTCCCTCTTCCGATGATGCATGATGAGGGCTCCATGAGGAAGTTCCCGAGCTAAAAGCTGGAGTCTAGGCTTAGGCCTTGCCTCTTCCGGGGGCAAGAGAGGATGAGCGGAGAGCACAGATTGGCTGAAAGAAGGCTGGACGACAGGTAGCATGATGAGGCAAACAGGACCTCATACGATGGACGCGATACTTTGTTTGGTCTCGGTGCATGATCGGCTTTGTGGGGAAGACGTTGGCATGTGCCTATGACGTGAGTTTCCATTCCTCCTTTCACCCGCTGCTCACTGGAATCTTCACCATATTCGACGGATGGAGGATGCGCGCTTCTCGGCAGGGCTGGGCATGATAACATAGATTGATAGCTCTATCGTCTCCTGCTCTGCGAGCACTCCAGCTCTTGCCCTTGGACCTAGAACCATGGTTGAAGTTGGGAGTCAAAGTTTTGAATTGCATGCTGCCTCGGTAGACTCGGTCAGCACGTGATGTAAAGAGCCGGGGACTTTGCGGGCACGCAGGGGTTGCATGCAAGCCAGCAGAATAGGGCATGCCACCCAAGCGCAACACGCCGATTGGTCACACCCCAAAAAACATTGCCCTGCCTTTAAAATTTGGTGGTTTGATTAGGTCTCGATACACCGTGTCCCTAGGTACGTACATGCAGAAGTAAGAACTCCTAGGTTCTGAAGGAATCCCATTGTGATCTCCCGTTTTGTGCTTGAAAACGAGTGCCATGCCAACAACGCCCAGGAACAACCGATGGTGAAGAGCTTCAACTCATCAGAGGCCTGTCTCATGCTCGCTAATAATGTCAAGGTCGTAGCCCTCGTTAGGCATCATGCCTCTCTGTGCCATTCTAGGTCTATTCTTCGCTTCGATGCAACAGGATATGTACCGCCAAAATGTGGAACGATAATGTCTGATCGCTCGCACAATGTTGATGCCGTTCAGGTGGTCAGGGACTCGGTGCTGGAGCCGACCGCAGCCTCGCTTGGTACTTCGTCCCCTGACTCCGGTCTCGACTCATCGGAGCCTTCGTGAAGGGTCTCGTCAAGATCGTCAACTGCGCTAAGTTTGATCTTAGTCGCCTTTTCGAACGTATCGTACGGGGTGAGTGTGCCCAATGCTCGTTTCATGTGCATTGGGAGGAAGGAAAGTCCGTAGACATAGCTGGCGTTAACCCAACCAAACCTGGAATTGTCAACACCCCGGTCGATTGCAAGACAGAACTGAATCACTTACCCTTCTCGAGGAACCCCTTTAAAATCAGCACCTTGGTTGCCGTACTCAGCCTCAACCTTGTGCGGATCCAGCTCCCGGGTAACATTGTACTTCTCAACAACAACGCCGTTGAAGTCGACAAACGCTTTGGTGACCATGTACAACCACTTGTACGCCAGCCGCTGTGCGTCGTCTATGTATCCATAGTTGATCAATCCGCTCCAGGCCAACATTTGCTGGGGAGCCCATCCGAACGGATAGTCCCACTGTCGGTTGGGTCGATGAATGCCAACTTCTCCACGAGATTCTTCAGTCCCTGACACCAGCCCTCCAAAGGCATCGAATTTTGGTAGCGCATTGAGGAGCAGGGAGGCGGCTTGCTTCGGTGAGGCACATCTTGCCCACATTGCCCAGAAAGTCGTCGCGGTCTCGTATGTGGTGCGCTTCTTCTGGACAGTGTCATAATCGAAGTACATACCCTTGGCTTCGTTCCAGAGGTATTTGTCTATACGAGCTCTACGCATCCGTGCTCGTCGATCCCACGTAGCCGAAACCTCGAAACCCTGCTTCCGATTCGCCTCGGTCTGGAACTCGGTTGGAATGGACAGTCTGTCGTTGAAGTGTTTCCGAATGCACCACGCGATGTCGACCTCGTACTTGTACAACAAGGAATTCAAATCGATCGTCGCCAGATTTGCTGCACATCCTTCCAGACGGTAAGAAGTGTCATGTCCCGATTCACGCACTGCACGATCATGCAAGAAGTACTCGTCCAGTTCGGGCTCCTTGACCTCCTCGGTATTGTATGCCTGGACGAACTGCTCAAAAGACATTCCGTGCTTCTCGGCATATGGGGTCAGGATGTGCACAAAGTGAGAAGCCTCAGTCTCCGGGGGGACGCCAAGGCCATCGGGCCGATATCTTGACAGACCCGTCGTGGGGTCATAACGAGGTGTGGACATCCACACATTGTAATACTCCTTGATGGCCGCCCTGATTGCCAACCGCAGAAAGTCCAACGCACCGGGTTCGTGCTTGATCTTGTCGTAGACTTTCATCGCCATGTCGGTCAAAAATGGTGGCTGTGAGCGAGTCAGGTAGTAAGAACGATTGGCATTGAGAATCTTGCCATAATGCTGGATGCAGAAGGCAAAGTTGATCACCATGGACTTTGCCAAGTCGACCCTTCCGTTCTCAAGCAGACCCAATGACTCCATGTAGCTGTCCCAGCCGTAGAGCTCATTGAAGCGCCCACCAGGGACAATGAACGGCTCTCCCTTGAGAGTTTCCTGGCCATTGACCATCTCTTTTCTCATGGCCAGGGCCAGGATGCCGGGGGCGTGGTTAAGATTCCTGACAAAATCTGCCGTTATGGGCCCTTCGGGGAGCCAGCAGACATCGAGTCGCATTTCTGGGCGAGCCTTTGCAGCCTGGGTGTAGTACTCGAACTGCTCAGGACATCCAGGGGGGATGTAGATGCGCGGTCTGGGATCATCTGTCCAATCCTTGGGGTCCTTGCCTGCCTTTTCGATCGTGGCAGCGTCCAAACTTCGGGTCAAATTGTTCCAGAACTCATCTCTAATGCGACGGGATAGACGGTCGACGGGATTTTCACTCAGACGGGAGCGGTGTATCTTGACCAGCTTCTTGCCCAGATCTTGCGCCAGTGTCAACTCTTGTAGTAGGTTGCTGATCATGTAATTCCCACGAACTTCGGCCGTTCGATAGCCTGCGGAGGCTAATGTGCCTAGATTGATGTGCTGCAAGGGAATTAACCTCCGTATATTGCTAGTATAGAGTGGTAGCCTTTACCTTTGGCCCATTGTCTTCGATTGTGATCTGATGATTCCTGTCCACGTCCTCTCGATCAAGTAGATCCCGCAAGGTACGGTCTACGTCTACCAGCAGCTCCTGGTGTTGCTGATGATGCTCATCTGTGGGAGTTTCATGTCAGAAGACATGGAGGGATCGGCGGGCATGGGGATAAGCAGGCACGTACCGTGGCTGGTTCGTCGAGCAGGATAATCGCCTTTGCCTAGGCCAAGAGGGCTGTCTCGAGCAGCTTTGATGTACTGCATCAGTCAGCAGGGTGAAGGCAGACTGAGACTTGGGATCGACAAACCGAGGAGACTGCTCTGTTTCTTGAACCAAGCAGTTGACGTCTCACGGCTTCCTCATCGTAATAGAGCGACGGAGAAGAATAAGGGTCGCGGCGCTCCAGAGACGAACTCCGTCGGCGATGTTTCACACCATCTGGCAAGCTCATGACCAACAGCTGAGATACTCAGAGGTGTAATTTCCAACGCAAGAAAAAAGCAAGAGCCTTTATCGGGAGTGAGGCAAGGCCTAAGCGCGCTGATTATCAAAGCGTCAGAGCAGAAAGGGGACACCGATTAAGGTTGCGGATTGAATGTTTTGGCGATGATGACAGGGTGACAGGGGAGATGATGTCGATTTCAAGAGCTCGGACCCGCTGGAAATCTCCAATTTCTGTTCGAAAAAGGTTTTGTGGCTGCAGCCGGGGCAGCCGGGGTTAAGAGATAGTAGAATCAAGTATGTACAGGTCACGACCTGAATCCGGCGCGATCGAGCCGAGTTAGAGCACACGACCACCAGATCTGAAGGAAGCGAGGGAAAGGGTGTAAGAATTAGAGTAGGTAAAGGTCAGACTGTCACGAGTGTTGGTGATGGCGAGAGGGATGTCAAGTAGCGGAGGACTGTCTCTATTGTTGTTTTGTCCTTTGCTCTCCAGATCTGCCACAAAAGCAAGGACGCAGATGAATGTGGGAGGAGCGACTTCAAGTTGGAACAAAAGAAGGTCAGGTGCGACACAAAAATTAAGTCGACGGGTTTTGTTCTTACTTGTTACTTCGATAAGTCGCTACTTCACTTGCAAGTTTCTTTTTATTCGGTTTTCCTCGAAGGAGATTGGTCCTCTCACTCCATTCGAGTCAGTGCGAGAGACATGCAGAGATTGGAAAATTTCACGGGAAATGGCACTCAAACCGATGATCAATGCAGGTGTGACTTGTCCAGAACCGGGGGGGTACTCGTTCCTTGGAGGCGGTCAGGTAACCGTTGGCAGAGGGCAGATCACCCTTTTCGAATATCTCGCCGGGTGTTATCTTTTCGGAGTCCGTGGGTTGCAGCCGCACCATGCCTTGTGACCTGTCCAGATTGCGAAAGGCCCAGATCAATGCAGGTCCGGAAATCAGTGGCACCAACATATTGGCCGTCTTCCAATCTCAACCCATAAGCCCCGATTGTGCCGTCCATGATCAGGCTCAGCCTTGCTGGTTAGGCTCGACGAGAGCCCCATATCTATATCCAGAACCGAACCCTCCATCGCTTGGGTGTTTGTGCAACGGCCCACGACCAATCAGTCAACCCCCAGTGCCCGACGCTCCATCCCACTTCGCTTGACTTTCGCCATGCATTGCACCTGCATGCGCCCTGAAGCGTGCTGCAGGCCGGCCCGCGCTGGCCGTCAACCAACCAGCTTCGTTTGAAAGGCCATCCAGATTACTGGTGATCCTGCTTCTGCATTCGAGGAACAAAGTATAGAGTGCCGGCACAGACGAGAATGCTAGTCACAAGTACTGTAGTTTGCCACATCGCGGAGCATTTTAAGACTGTGACTTGTAAAGAGATATGTTTCCAGTGCATCTCTCGTGCTCAACGCCCATGTCAGACCTCTCCCTCCCTGCTTAGACCGCCATCTGATCCATGCAAAGCTCCTGCTTGTCCTTGAGAGAAGGCACCACTCTGGCACACCAACCGCACCAACTCCGTACTGCCCCTGTACGCTCTCTTTGCAGATACTTGCCGCTTTCACGCTCGTCTGCATACTCGTAGGTGCAGGCTCCGGTTTTGATCCTCCTCTTCACCTTCTTCTTGAGGACGCCCCCGATACCCTCCTATAGATGGTTAGCCACGATGTCTGGGTAGCTCTAGGGCGAAAAATACTGACGACTTCTTGTTGGAGATATCCGGGCTTGTTGCTGGACGAATCAGGTGTGCCCACTCGACTGAGGCTATGTCCGTCATAGTCCCCAGTATCGTGAGGGTTGTCCTCTGAACAGTCGGTTTCAACCCAGCATACTGCTTCGCTACTTGTGTCTAAGCAAGACCCCCCGCGACCGCACTTCTGACCTTGATTACCCAGGCCCAGACCCGTACCGAGTCCGCCACCGATATGCGTACTGTAGCGCGAGCGCCACGTGAACACCCTCTGATAGGTGGTGTCTGCCGCCCGTAGATTTGCTCCGCAAGGAGCGCACAGAAACACACCGCGTGACTCGCAGGTACAGGGTCCACGGAGGAAGGCTGGTGAGGTGAAAGCATGAGTACTGACCTCGAGATTCTCCAATCGCGGCACTCCATCAGACGCAGAAGAGCCGGAGAATGATCGTTCGGACCGCACGGAGCTGGCACTGGATGCTGGTGGAACGTCAATCGATTCTTCAGGAGGGCTAAACCCGTGGAAGTGTGTTTCGATTGGTGCATCGAGGCATGTCTTGCATAATCTGCGTAGTCGCTCCTTGAGCCTGATGTTGCTAAGAGGTTTGACGGCGCAATTTCGACAGACAATTATCCCACATTTTCGACAAGGGCTGACCAGATCTCGCGCGCAAGAGCTTATTTTGCTTGAAACACCGATTGAAGCGTAGAGTCCAGTAGGCTGTGTATGTAACCAACCTCCTGCGTTGGCTTGGGCAGGGGTCTGCGTCTGCGAGACTGCTAGACCCTGCGTCCATGGTGTAGTACTGAGGGGCTGCTCTACGTGGGATCTGTCTCTTTGCGCAGACAGTGCGTCTGCCAGGATTGGCCTCCCGTCATGGACGCATCGAAGTGACTGAGACTTCAAGTGGCGGGCATACTGCGTGAGACTCGCATGCACGCTATGACAGGTCGCTGCCAAAGCGTGTAAGTCATTGAGGTCGAGATGGGACGACAAGGACAGAGCAACACTAGAAGTACTGGGTTAGTATCTAGGGGAGGTCAATTGACCATCCGGTGCGTACGGGTAGCATGTCAGAGCGGCGGCCAGTTTGTTGGTAGTCAATGCTTGAACCATGATGTTCTGGATGTCGTCAAGCCTGCGCGCTGGACTAGAGTCTGCCTCCGCAGCCTTTCTCAGCTGATCGTGATGGCATGTTGGACCGGCTTCGAAGCGCGACTGACTGCAGGCTGAGTTCTCGTCGTCCTCCAGGTCGCAGAACACCGCCATGTCGCCATTTGAAAGCAGCCAAGCGAGAGTCAAGATAGTAACGGAGTAGATCAAGCGAAGATCACGGCTTATGGCAAGTGACGAGGAAAAGATGCATCCTGAACGATGGAGGCAGAATCTTGTAACGTGCGGGAGAAGACGAAGTTCGTACGGAGTAGGACGATTGGAGTGAGTGGTGAGGGGGGGCACCAGGCAGATGATCGGACAGCGTCATGTAGTGAATCGACCTACCCCTCCGTGGTCACTAACCCATCGCCCCAATGGCCCATAAACGAGGCGCCCATGTGATTGGTAGGGAGACCACGGGGCGGCTGGAAGAAAACTCCGGCCACTTAAAGCTACCCCGAAGCTATAGGCTAGAATTCAACGTGTGTACCCGGTACTCTGTACCTTGTCCATTGTCTCCCTCGTACTGTGCAAATCAGGATTAGGCTCAATCCTTCTGATAGGTCTCTAGCTGTAAAACCCGAACTATGCACTCTGGAGCAAGACAAATCAAACAAATTCTTGGTCATACTCGTTCTATTCTACTCCGTAGAGAATCAGAATTTGTCAACAAATACCACATACAAAGGGGCTCGTGTTATGAGCCGAGGCACCGTTCGGTGACCGTATTTCGTATGCACGAGCATAATCATCGCATCGCCTCCGAGATTGTAAAATCTTAAATGCCGACTGGGCATAAGCAGCCATTGTGAAACCACACCACCTTCCCCACTGTGACATATTGCGCAATGACGCTTGTCCGCAGCTGTTATTCGTCTCGAACATCTTCATAAGAGCCTAAAGCCCCCGGGTTTCCTCCTCGAGTAGCACATCAGGAACTGGACAACCACGACGATCGACAAGATGACTTCAGTCAAGCTGCCAGAGTTTAAGAACACCCCGGTCGAGCAGATCCCTTCAATCGTGTCTCGACTACGGAAGACTTTCATTTCCCAGAAGACTCGTCCTGCGGAGTTTCGCATCAAGCAGCTTCGTAAGCTGTACTGGGCAATCACCGACCATGAAAAGGAAATCTTGGAAGCGCTAGCAAAGGACTTGCGGAAGAGTACTTTCGAATCTTTCACCGGGGAAATCAACTGGACGCAAAACGATATAGTCTTCCAGACTCAGAACCTTGAGAAGTGGATGAAAGATGAGAAGCCTGCCGACATCGCCTTCGCAAACAGGCTCGTCAGCCCTAGAATCCGAAAAGATCCCCTCGGTGTTGTACTCGTGATTGGGTAAGCCATTTCGACTGACAATGCGTGCTGCTGGGACTGATGCTGTTTCAGAGCGTTCAATTTCCCGATCAATTTGTCCTTTGGTCCCATGATAGGAGCCATAGCTGCCGGCAACACCGTGGTCCTAAAGCCATCCGAACAATCTCCTAACTGCGCAGCTGTCATGCAAAAGATCATGGAATCGGCTCTCGACCCAGACTGCTACGCGTGTGTCCAGGGAGCTATCCCTGAAACTTCAGCCCTGCTTGAGCAACGGTGGGACAAGATCTTCTTCACCGGGTCGGAGCGAACGGCAAAGGTCATTGCTCAGGCAGCTGCGAAGAACCTCACTCCTGTGGCCCTTGAGCTCGGAGGACGGAATCCCGCCATTGTCACCAAGAAGGCTGACATACGCCTGGCTGCACGACGTTTGCTGTGGTCGAAGACTATGAATGCTGGCCAAGTGTGTATTAGCCAGAATTGCATCTTGGCAGACAAAGATGTTGTGCCAACCCTGATTAAAGAATTGGGGGTCGCGCTAAAGGAGTATTTCCCTGGAGGAGCCAAGTCGAGTCCCGACTTCGCGAAGATCGTCAACGAGAAATCCTTTGATCGAATCAAAAAGATGTTGGACAATACGAAGGGTGAGATCGTCCTAGGAGGCACCATGGATCGCGATACACTTTTCATCGAGCCCACTGTCGTCCTGCTCTCCAGCAAAGACAAAGGCGACTCACTACTCGTCGAGGAATCATTCGGACCCTTGATACCCATTTTCCCGGTCGAAGACTTAGATCAGGCGATAACGCTTGCCAACGAACTCCACGAGACACCGCTGGGCGTGTACGCGTTCGGGTCTAAGTCTGAGACTGATAAGATCCTTGCCGGCACAAGATCCGGTGGTGCCAGCGTCAATGATGGCTTCTTTCATGGTATCATACCAAACCTGCCATTTGGAGGCGTGGGCGATTCCGGAACAGGAGCGTATCGTGGGAAAGCATCGTTTGACTGCTTCACCCATCACCGCTCAATAACATATACGCCAAGCTGGATGGAAAGTCTGCTTGCGGTCAGGTATCCACCTTTTACTGGTACAGGCAAGCTGGAGCAGTTCAACAAGATGGGACTTCTCAAGCCCGACTTCGATCGAGCGGGTAATCGGAAAGTCGGACTCTTCTGGTACTTGCTCACACTCGGATCTGGGACCATGGTGGGAGGCGCGTTTCGCGCGGTTCTGCTAGCTGGCATTACTGTTCTTGCGAAAGCCTACAAGGACGGAAAGATAGCTTTGCCAGTCAGCAGGTGAGATGTGATATGGCTGTATGTATCGCTAGCGGGACGGCTCGGAAAACCATGTGGGTATCAGCAATGGAAGATGTACTGTACTTAGTGAAATATTCTCTATGCAAGCACAGTAATCCTCATGGCTTGGCCGTAGTCAGCCGGCCCGGCTCTGTGAGATCTTGCGATGGTAAACACGCACTTGCCTGCCACTCTCTTGTCAATGTGCCAGGTGGCTAGGCACTCGCACAGCCACACGTCCCTAAGCCGCACCAGAGCGTCTAAACCGCCTAGAAATGCCATCCCAGGGTCCAGAGTGTGCGTCATCGGGGACGGACAGGCCGCCCAACAGGCTTAACGAGCTTCCCATCATCCATCCCGCACGATCTCACGTCCCACGATCACCATCTGCTGCTTGGGATTGGATACATTGACCACCGCATTGCAACCCTGCAAGCCTGCGCAAGTGCTCCGAATCTACGTTGGAATTATTTTGACCGAGACAAAGCACCCGCCAGCACTCCCTCCTCGTGCAATCGGCCTCTCATTCTTGTCCGTTCCACCACACTACGGTCGTTTCCTCAACTACAGGCCCTACAAGACCTCATCGGCGTTGCAAGCGTGCACGCGAGTTGTCCCTCAAGACAGCGAAGACATCATATCATGACCTCCACCTCGAATACACCCTTTGCTACGCCTGCGACATCTAATCCCAACTCGAGGCCGAGCACACCCACCCCGGCCACCCCTCCCGCCGGCGCCCTTGTGCCGTCAGACAACGACCTGCGGGATGATTCTTCCAAGCTGAGAACATTTCTGGGCTTGCTCAAAAAGTACGTCACGTTTGGCAACAGTCCATTCCCGAGCCTCGGGGCTGGAGCGAGCACTGTCTCAACACGTTGGGATTTATGCTAACATAATCGGGCACTCCATCAGGTTTATCGGCGTCTCAGATATCGCGAATGTTCGTTTCTCACTACCTTCGCAGTTAATTGAACCTATACCAAATCTAGGTATGGCCTCTCGGTGAAACCGACCTTACAGAAGAGCGCGGGGGTTGACAATATGTAGAATATTGGCACTATCTGGACAGGCCAGAGACATTTGTCAGGTGAGGCTACGAGTCCGCAGAGTCAAACGGTCGAGTGAATCTTTCCTGACACCGAAGGCAGTATAGGAAGATCAAATGAGCCTCTCGGGCGCATGCTGGAAGTTCTGCGATTTTGGTTTACCAAGGACTTAGTGAGTTGAATAGCTTGCTACCCCAAGCGCTGTCCATACTAAGTGACTCTTGCAGAAATACGTCAAGGGAAAGCCTTGCAAACCATACAACTCGACGCTCGGCGAGTTCTTCAGGGTATGCCCCATATTCATTCGCCTCCACCTGGCTCCAACTAAACACATCTACCAAAAACACTCATCATAAAGAGCACGAACCGCTGACAATGCTCGCTCACCAGTGCGCCTGGGAGATCAGACAGTCCGCCCCTCCCATATCAGAACCTTCCAAAGCACCACCACAACCACCCGCAGACCCAAGTCAACCTCTGGCAAATGGAAACGCCGACGCAAAGACCACCGACAACGAACCAATCCGAGTGTCATTCCTCACAGAGCAGACTTCCCACCACCCGCCCGTCTCGGCCTACTGGTACGACTGTCCTCAACTCGGCATCAGCGCGCGAGGCTACGATCAAATCTCGGCCAAATTCACAGGCACATCGGTGCGCGTTACGCCGGGCATCTACAACCGAGGTATCTTCATCACTCTTGCACAACGCAGCAATGAGGAATACCAACTCGTCCACCCGGCCGCTTCACTAGGCGGCCTCCTCCGCGGGTCCCTCTATATTTCCGTGGCCGACACCTGCAGCATAACCTGCCCTCAAACCCGGCTAAAATGCCTGCTCACCTACGTGGAAGAATCCTGGTTCGGCAAAGCTCAAAATCGCGTCCACGGACTGATCTTCCGCTACGACCCCACCGATGACAAGTACACGCGGGTCAAAGATGTGCCCGATAAGGACATCCTCGCCAAAGTTGAAGGTTGCTGGCAAGAGCAAATCACCTACACGATCCCGAACTCTGCAGCGGTCAAGGAGTCGAAAACTCTTGAGCCGACATCCGACAAACAACTCCTCATTGACCTCCAGCCTTTGTTTCCCGTCCAGAAAACATGTCCCTCCCCCGATGAGCAGTTGCCGAACGAATCTCGCGCCTTCTGGGCAGACGTCACCACCGCGATCAACGAGAAACGATTCGGCGATGCCACCAGGGTGAAGCAGGACCTTGAACAAGCACAGAGAGACAAGGCTGCCAAGCGGAAAGAACTCAACGTCGACTTCCGGCCTCGATTCTTCACTGGCGTGACCGAAGAGAGTGGAAAGCCAGAGTTGACAGAGTACGGCAAAGAGGTTCTCAAGGGGATGGGCGAGGGCAAGTATGGGATCAATTTTGTGCCGGAGCCAGGGATTGACTGAGTAGCCATGTACAGTTAGAAGGCACGGTCAAGCTCGCAGGGTGGTAGCAGCAAGGGCAAGTCGAGGCAGAGCGAGGCGTTTAAGAGGAAGCCGTAAAGGTAGGTAAGTGGGTCGGTGGGTTGATAGATACATAGCTAGGACGACTCCAGCGGATAAATAGACGGCAACAGATATATATATCATATCGCATATCATGGGTCATGGTCATACTCATATCTGGCTAGCAGAGCAGGAGTCATGTCATCATGTCATGTAGTGTCAGGGGTAGGAGTAGGAGTAGGACTACGCGCCCTGCTCAAGTCAGATCTTTGACAAACTTTGTAAATCTCAATCCTGGGCGGGTGACAACGAAGAACGCCACGCATAAGCACATTGACATTTAGTACATCATGCTGATATACATATCCTCCGCAGTCAGCTTCCACAGACTTTTTCACTCTGGCTACTCCAAGATACACCCCAATGTATCCTGTCGATCTTCTCTGCGCTGCGCACCTCACGCTACATGACTAGAGTGCTAGGATGTAAGTCTCCTATGCAACCATGATGGCTCGACTCGACTCGACTTCAGGAAGTGCAAGTGCAGGTGCAAGTGCTGGCGGGCCCCCGGTCGAGTTGATGGATCAAAAACACCATTGGCAAGGACGGCACCGTTCCTCCATACGACGTACATACATAGTACACGGCACCCTCGGCGTCTGGTGATGTGTTGTCTACCTATGCGACCACCGCCAGTGGGAAGTATTAGGTACCCCGTACGAGTACTCGGTACGGCAGACGAAATGAATATTTGATCCACAATGGATGGACGAATGGCGAGAAATAACCACACGCTGGAAAAACACACATAATGTGCTCGGTAGTGTTGTGGCTTTGCAACAAGTCAGGCTGTTATGGTCTTGTGGTCTCAGAGATCCATCTCTCTTCCCTTCTCACTCTCTCAAACGAAATTGCTTTTCATATTGAAGATAAGAAAAATGTCTCTCTCTCCCTCAATCGAGGTTGCCTTTCATATGGAAGATAAGAAAGATGTTCTTTACATTCAATCGCTGTGAGATTCCCGGACTAACTACGCACACATCCATGCCCGCGAGCCACGATGCTTGTTGGCCCGAATAAAAAATCCACAGTCAGTATGAAAGTCCACACACAGTGTGTGCGTGTGAGCACGTTAGCCCACACTTGTATACAGTATGTAGGTGGTCCTGAGTCGAACCGGAAACGCCTGCTTCGTTGCTCTTGTCCCGTCCGTCATTCCGTCATTCTTCTTTCTCTCATTGAAGCGATCAAGGCACATGCAATCGGAGAATCGTTCAATCATTCAATGCCAGCGAGAGGGAGAAAGAACAAACAGACGAGACACAAGGCCAAACAATAACAATAACAACATTCAGCCGCAACGCCCACCCGATGCCCCTTCCCCCGGAGGCTGGGAGTTCAAAGTTCTTCCGTCAGGGCGTGATGGCGGGGGAGCCGGAACTCTTCGAGTCCGAGTCCGTGTTATCCAGCATCTGCAACACTTTCTCGTCCCGGCTCGTCATGTTCGAGCCAGATCTCAAGCGTGCGGCCTCCCGCTTGGCCAAGACCTCGTTCCACGCCTCCGAATTCAGCGCGTGATGCGACTCCGCGAGGGCAGGAGCAGTCGCGGTCGCGGTGACGGCGTGGATGGCGGCGCCGAGGGATCCACTTGGGAGATTCTCAGCGTCGACTTCAGGAATGGGGCTGTCGATGACGCTCCGCCGGGCCTCCCGTTTGGCCTGTCGGATCTCGTGCTGTGTTTGGAACTCGTTGTGGTGTTTGGCAAAGAGGGGGACGTGCTTGTCGAGGAAATTCGCCGTCGCGGCTAATGGATGAGGCGTCGAGATGTGGACGCGATGCAGGTGGTGGAGATGGCCCCCGTGGCCCTCTGATTGCCATGACGCGTCACCGGGATTTTGTGACGGTGACGGAGTTGATGCGAGAACGTATGCTGGAGATGGGTGCACGAACGCGGAGGGTGGAGGTGGCATGGCGATTTTCATGTTTGATCGCGTCGACGAGCGGGTCGAACTCAAGGATAGAGTCTCTTCTGATGAGGAAGACATTCTGCGCTGATGTCGGATAATCTGACCCGGTCGCCTGTCTGGAATGCTGTCTGGAGTGTTTTCTCGAGGCGGTATTTTTTAAGGCACAATATAGCTGACGTCGTGGGAGGTAGGTTCGTCACTCGTCGCAGGGCTTCGGAAAATCCAGGGCCGAAGTTTTGGTGAGGCAACGTCGACGTCGAAGGTGTCTCCCGGTTGCCACAATAATGCGCGCGCGAGGCTTTTCTCCCTGGGAAATGGCAGGAAGGGATAGCTGGGACTTATCTGAAGGAGACAATGGAGAAGGATTGGGGCTTCGCGACGGGTTTTATAAAAGAGTCGATTTGCGCAAGCCAGACTTATCGGAAACTTACCAAATCATCCTCCTAAATCTTCTAGCTCGTAACGATGCATCTTCCTTCAAAGGAATGGTGTCCCTCTTTCCCACGCCACGCGATGAGGGGTCTGCGTCCTCTAAGGGACATGCCGGACGGACTCCAGCGTTGGCATAACGTCGCTAGCAATGGAGGGGAGGAGAAAGTAGAAGGAGCAAAGAGGGATGCGGCCAATGGCCGTGAGTTATGCGGCTGACACATCATGCGACATTATGCAACATCCTGTCACAGCGTGTCTTCGCCTGTGGCGCCAAGCTCCCTCATTGCGAGGGAGACGAAGATCCAGCCCCGATGTCAGGGTGTCCAGGTAGTCAGGAAGTGCATCATAATCATGCTGAATTTGCGTGCGCGAGACGCTCCGAGAATGGGCATCCGCCACTGACTCAGAGAGGCAGGTATTCAGGCTCTGATTCGGATCTGGCAAAGAATCTTCTGTGCAGGCCCCGTAACCGAGTTATGCGATGAGAGAGGCCGCCGACTGGCGAATGACCGGAGAGAGGACGTGAACACACCGGATGCCATTGGTTGTCGATGACCAGGAGAATATTCACTCAGCCAGGCCTGGACACCAAGAGTCTGCATAATTGCTGACTCACTGCGCACTGTGCACGTTAGCTGCTTTGGGGAACCGCGGCAGGGAAATCAGAAAAGAGAGCATCTCTCCGCATGCCCGGGCGCCGCTCCGAACGCGAGATCGAGATCCATGCCGTCGCAGATGCAGGTCTGCATGACGGATTCAAACGTTGTCGATGGATAAATCTGTTCGAATTTCTTGTCGAGAGGGTGGTTCTGCCGAGGACAAACATCGTCCCACCGTCCAGGTCTAGGACAATGGACACAGCAGAATATCGGGATAGGAGAGCAGACCAATTCGGGACAGTGGCACCGGCCTGATGACCAGATGCCTGTGTTGCGACATTCTTGCCACAGCCTTTCCTCGTCATGCTTTCCACCTCGACATGTGATACAGCAACGTGACTCGAAGAAAAGGATCCAGACAGAGGACACAACATTGGGATTGGCCGACGCAGCCACCGAACTCGCCAGCCTTACCAAGCTTCGTTGAAACCACAAAGAATGACTTCATACCGTGTGGGTTGGTTGAGGCTGATGATATCAAGGTAGATTCAATGCCCAGAAACCAACTCCATGCGCAGAACTTGCGCTTTCTTTGTCCTGGCTGACCATACCTCTCTGTACAGGACTCATGTGTCATGGAGCAACCTTGGTCCTTCCGCTAATGTCCTGGAAGAGTGACAGCATTGCTTTCGGTGGTCACCTCAGCCCTGTTGTGCTTACCTGTTCCGCCAAGTCGAGTGTGTATTTCAATGGTGATTCTTTTGTTTGCCACTTGATTTTGGTAGTCCGAATATGCGCATGGCAGCCGTACTCTCATCAAGGAGCATACACGGCTGAAGATGGCTGCGGATCGAGGCGACAAGTCTGGTAGCCAATGCAATGGCTCACGGCTCACAAGGCCTTGATGGTTCCCCGAGCCCAGCTGCGTCTCCATCCATTCTGGCCGAGGGATTGTGAGAGTTTGATCAGCGAGGCGCCTGACACTGTGACTCTGGCAGAATAAGCAGACAGCCAGAACCAAGGACATACTTCGAAGCAGCAACAGCATGAAGAGGACGTCAACGATAATCTAATGCAACACCATCCAACCTGTTTGAGCCGTCAATTCATGGGCTGGTGTTTGGGAGGTCCAAATGGACGTGGCGGACGCTGCAGTTTGTATGCGGTGGTCGGAAAATCCTTCACTTCGATCATATTCACCACCAAAGTCACATGAGCAAGCAGTGTGCACATATATTTAACAAGCAGAGTTCTATCTCAAATCAGTCCCCGTGTCTATCCCGTGTTCTGCAAGTGTCGCCAAAATCAACAAACTTGCAGGGCGTAAGGGTGATTCGCCAGGCATAGGGCTGCTTCTCTTGGTTGCTATGATTGCATGTTAGCACCAGACCCAAGTCGACAATCTGCCCCTACACACCGATGTGTGAAGTGTATGGTGGTTCAGATCGGGTCCCTGCCGAAGACAACCCTCAGCGGAGGGCGAAGGGCAAGAGAGAACCAGACGAGATCGGCCGGAAAAATCCCTTCTTCAACAAGGGGTTTCCCTCGACTGAACCTCAATTACCACCGAGTAATTGGGCTTCAGTTAGAGTTTTTGTCTCTTGATATTTTTGCTCTGCCTGCCGGATTTGAACTTGCGTCCTTGTGGCGGGTCGATGTGGTAGACACTGCCAAGCGTAGCCGGCCAGAGTAAGTGAATATACGGAAGAACAACGAGGTACCCTAGCAGGCTTCTTCACGGAGGATATCGTCATCAGCGCACCCCGGAGGTCTGAAGAGCAGAAAGCCCAGCTTCCATCGCGCCAACGACACCTGCCTTAGCTGTATCTGTCACAACTTGAAAGCTTGCCAAAGCTAGAGGGAACCACGACGAGAGCAGGAGCCGGTTTGAATCTTGGTAACGTCGCTCGCAATCCGGGTGCCGGCTACAATAGTGAAGTCCACGGTAGGAATGACAGCAACAGATTCGTGGGGGTATATCTTCCTCCCCCCAAGAAACTGATCTGGTCCTCATGGCCGTAGAATAGTGTCCCCGGCTAAATCTGCGCTCGGTAGAGAATTGGACATACCTGAGGTGCTCCTACTGTCCGCTTTCGAGTGCTTCTTTCCCGCAAAAGGCTGAACAAAGTGCGCACGGTATAAGTGCCGGTTTCGGGGGGAGAATCGTCGACAGTCCTCATGCCTCCAGGTGTATGGTTCGAGAGGCTTCCGACCTTTGAACCTCTGATCATTGATCCCGTTCTACGAAATAACACGGCTGGTGAGTTTGATTCGATTCAAATTCAGGAACCATCTGATCCTCGTATCCGACCCACTGCGGCGTGAATGCGATGGCCCGAAACCCTGTGGCGTAAGTGGTATGATGTGCACCAGGGGGCCGACCCCTGCTACGATCATGGAGCGCGGCACGGCTTACTGTATTCCTGGCCTGTTCTTCTCCCGCGGCAGTTTCAGGCCATCCTGCGGGTCTAGTGTCGGGGTACGAGGTAAACAATGCGTCGCCTGTCGTCTGTCTATTCTTTGAACGTTTCAGATTCACACTGCAGCACCAGAACCTTGACACCGGAGTGGTTGGATCGTGTGATTTTCGGGTCGGTTAATCCGCCTTCCCTTGGCAACGCACGCACCCCAGCTGGCCGGACGGAGAGATATTTCGCCCGCTGAACGAGCACCGAGTCTTGGCTCTTATCTGCGTCTCCGGTACGTGCGCCTGCAGTAGTAATCAATGGTGGGTTCCAATTTGCAAGCGTGTGGGTGTGTGTGCCGCGCAGCTTCAGTGTAGTATCTCTTGTTTCGGGCAACTGCGAGGGCCAAAGCGTGTGGATGCATGCAGACATAGCCAGTCAGGGCGGGTATATTCGTCCGGCCCAGTGAGACAATTGCCAAAGGCGACCTTCGCAATGATGACAATAGAAGCAATGATATTATTTTGGTAAGAGACATACATGCATGGCCCTGGATGCAAGGCACGGTGAGCTGCTCGACGAGACCATCGCAGTGGCTTCGCTGGCGGTTTCCCTATCCAAGCAAAAGGCAGACATGCGGGCCAAGCAAGGTCGACACGTCGTCCATAGTCTGTTGTGGCTGAGACGAGGTCCCATCGTGCCATCCCAAATTTAGTAGCGGCCAGCTTGCGCTCCGTTGGCTGGCAAAGGCGCAGCTCGCCCGCTCCCCCACAGTCAGTCATTCGTTCCTGTTTACGAATGCCCCCTGGTCCTTGTACCGGCCGTGATTTCCGATGACTGGAAGGTGAACGCGAGCAAAAGACCCGTTCCCGTCACGTATCCTCAAGTTTGGGCGAGGAGACTGGGAGACTAATCCTAACGCGAAGATTTGAGATTGAAAGGAAGATGGGGAGAAGACGAAGCTCCTCGCTAAACATGTCGTCACCAAAGTTTGATTGATTGAGCATCATCTGCGGGCTCGTTTCCGACATACTTTTCCAAATGACAAATCTTTCGCTCAGGGACACCGTTCGAGTAATCTGCCTTTGAACGCTATGCTGTTCAAGTTCCCCGTGCCAAATTGCAGGCCACTCTCAACCCAAGTACGCCGTGTTAAAAAAAGGTGCAGTCCGTGCCATAATGCGGGAACGCTACCGTGACGCCGTGTGTGATAAGCCCTTCCTCGTGAAATGCCCAACGCCCCAAGTGGTATCGTATCAGAAAACCCAATCAAGACAACCATCATCGTAAAACTCGTATCATCGTAGTCGTGAGAAAACCACCTCGTAGTACAAAGCCAAAGCACCAAGGGGAACGAGACCCCGCTCTAGAAATGTGACAGGCGACTGCGTCCCTCCACGAGTCGGTACAAGACCCTTTCTGCTTCGTTCATGAGTCCTCCCAGGAAGAATGAAATCTTGTTGAGCCGGATAATTTCGAGCAGACCGTGTGTCCGTCCAAAGGTCTCGGGGCTCAGTCGTAGTAAATCGTCAACCGTTTTGACGTTCGTGTTTTGCAAATACTCGCGCATGTCATACAGGGCATCGCCGCGGTCGAGCAGGGCCGGATGAACTGACAACGGACTGGAACTCCGTGACGGGTTAGACATGGGCTCGCTGACAGTCGAAGAGTGCCCGCTGTTGTCGGATGCCCTACTGGCGGCGAAGCCATAGGCCCAACAGACCAGTGCTGCCAAGTACAATGCCCACCCTTCGTGGAGCATGTGGGTGTCGTGAAATGAAACAGACAATTCCGTGTCCGTAGAGCCAGAAGATGAAAACTTGGTCCGCAGTCGGATCAGTTGAGTGGCGTGCCAAAGCGCCGCACGGCTCTCCCGGTTCGAGTCAACCCAGACTCTCAAACTGCGTTTTGCCTCCTGAAATTCTGCTTCGTTCTCGAGCTTCTTTCCCATAATCCAGGACTCGCCACTCACGACAAGAAGTTGCCGGATGGGCGTGTTTTTGGCCATCTCCCTAGCGTGGCGGTTGAAGATGAGACGAGCTGCACCTGTCCCGGACTGGTCATTTCGGGGCCGCAGTTGGTCCAGAGTTATGCTCGGGTTGTTGGCCAGGCTGACCTGGATCTGAAAGTAGTCCAGTCGCGGGGAAGGCGTTTTCTCTTTCTGAGACGAGCGACTCTTCGTGGGGGCTGTCGTATCCGACTCCTCGGCCATCTCGACCCAGTCTTCGATTGGGCTGATCTCCCAAAGCTCCTCGGCGCATGGAAGAGAGATGTTCAATCGAAGTCCTCCAGGCCCGACCCGTCTAGGTCGCTCGTGGTGAATGATGGTCGCCGGTTGTTCAAACAAGGTGACTTGTTGAAGGTCCAGAACGTTGGAGGCTTGCAGAATGCGTCTGCGGGTTTCATGCTCCAGCCAGAACTTGTGTGCTCTCTGTATGTCATCGGCCGCGCGCTCCTTGGGCAGAGTCCGGAAGACTGCCAGAGGATCTGTGGCAAGCGTCCGCCTGGCTTGATCAAGACTGGCAAAGAGTGATCGAAATCTTGCCGACATCTCAACTTCGACTCTCCTGGCACAATATTTGCTCAAAATCTCGAGGAGAAATACACACTGTAAGTCGGCCAATCTCGACCGAGAAGTGATGTTGTCTCTCCTCCTCAGAAGCTTGGTGGCAATCTCCAACAGAGTTAGAGAGTACACTTTCGCGTCTGGTCGTGTGTCGTATTGTGAGCCGATTGCTACCATGGCACTAGCCAAGAGCGGGCTCGGTTTTGTGGGCAGGAAAGAAGGTCGGTGCACGATGGGGAAGGACGGATGGAAGTATTGCCAGTAGTGTTCCAGACAATCCCACCTTATAGTGTCGGATAGACTGGCTGAGGAATCTCCTGGCTGTAGTCCAGATGCATTTGATAGTTCTCGTCGTATGACAGACCATTCGATTCCATCCAGGTCGGAGAGGGGTATTGGAAGGGTAGAGTCTGCAGGAGACTGATCAGCTTCAGTATACGCACCAAATCGATGAAAAGGGAAACATACGGGAAGGTAAGACCCATCATCGAGCATAGTGGAGGGGAAATTGCTGGGAGGGCCAGAGGACGGAGCCCAAGGATTTGGCATGTTTCCGTTGATCAAGGGGGAGGCTCCATTGGGATCGAAAGCAGCAACGGAAGACGAAGAGGAAATGCTCTGGCGATGAGGGTATCGGCCATAGTACTCTGACACGGGGGATTGGCTGCTCTCGGGAGTGTAGAAGATAGAATCATCTGAAGAAGTGAAACCAGGGACGTAGTGCATGGACTGCCGTGCGAATCCGTTGAACGCTGGCGTTCCCAGGCTATAACGATAGTCTTGTTGAGGATGAACGAGCGAACCGATAGAAAGACCACCAGAAGATGATCTGGGAGCACTTCGATCGCCTTGCGGGCTACTCATGACAGGAGCAGACATCACAGACGATGCTTCTGAAGTGACGGCTATCTGTGCCATTGGGTTCAGGTGTCCAGAAGCACTTTCAACTGCGCTCTCGAGATCACTGGGTAAGATGTCAGGCCACTTACTGTCTCTCCTGATGACGTTGGAGCAGATCCATTCGATGGAATGCCTTTCGACATCCAGGACGGGTGCACGGAAACAATGCTTCGGGGTTATGATTGAGCTCATGTCTCCTGTTGTTGGTCAGACGACGTGTTCGTTAAAACCATGCGGGTACGAGCGGTCCAGTAGTCAGACTTACCTTCTGTGCTCTGCCCGAGTGAAGACCTGATTATCAATTAGCCCAGGCGTTCCCTGTGGGGGTCGGGTCCAGCGGTTGGGGCGTGGACCATTCCGTCGGTTGGTGCCTGGGAGCAAACGTACCTTTCCACACCCGGGAAACTCACACGCATGAACACGTTTGCCCTTCTTTGCCTTGCTGATACGGCCGGTGGGCGTGCACGACGGCGCGGCGTCGAGAGAGATGGATGATGTCCGCATGGTGGAAGAGCTCTCGCGGCGGGAGGAGGAACCGGGGACAACTCCTTCGACCGGTGAGTGGGGGGAGTCTGATACTATAGGTGATCGGCTCGAGGCAACCGTGTCCTGGGTAGGCGACCGAGCAGAGGATAAGGGTCGCGGGCTATCTCTTTGCCGGCGGCGGCGATCCTTGGCTGGTTGATCCGAAATGAATGTGGTTGTCGCCTGGTGTTGAGGAAGGATTGACGCGGCGGGTTCGGCGGCGCCAGAGTGTCGAGGAAGTTGGGAGCGCTTTTTTGGGGCCATGATGAAGGAAGGATATTGTATAGAAGATATAACTGTATACGAAGTGACCAAGAGGCCTGCGCCAAACGTTTCACAGTGGAGTCGTCGATAATGCTTGGAAGCCTCCGCCCCCTTCTGAGCCTCAAGCAAAGATTAAGCTTGTTTGAGGAAATGGAGACGTTTGCATGGGTTTCTGGAGGGAGGGTAGGTGTGATGAGGGAAATGACGACTTGGTGGTGGAAAGAGGGAGAGAGGCTAGGAGGATTAGACAACCTATCGGCAGGGCTGAGTTGTGTATGGGAGGCGCCGGAGGCACGTGGTGGGGCGAGACAGGAACTGAGGTGTCGGCGGTCCGGATAGGCCAGATGTTATTCTTGTCCATGAGAATGGAGAGCAGAAAACGGCGTGCGGTGGTGCCAAAGTGGAAAGTATGGAGATGAATTGGGACGCAGGAGCCAGGGTGAAATTAGTGCTCATGGCTCGTCGAGCAGGCGGGTGTAAGAGAGGCGAGCGAGGTATAGAGCCTCGCCGACCAATGGCGACAGCGAGGGCGGAGCGGCTGTGTACCGAGCATGCGGCTTTTGGGCCAAGCGTGGCCGGTCCGATCAAAATATAGAGTGTGTCTGGTCAAGGGACGCCTGCGCAGCGATTGGATCGAGCCACAGACGCAGCGGACTGTGCTGACATGGATGGAAAGCTACTGTGGCCTTGCACCTCGTCGACGGGGGGTGGAGAGGAGGTGCCATTTCCACGCGGGTCGCAGGAGAACAGACGATGGGAACTTTTGGAGGGGGGACCGAGCGTGTGGATCAGGCAACGGCTGCATTCCCAGCAGCGAGGCCAATCCGCCAATGGAAGCCTCTGAAGCCCGCCATCCTTGAGCGTTAGCTTCAGCAAGTGGTGAGATGGCTGTCAGATGCTGGTCAGGTTCGTGTGAATGGTACCTGAGGCCAACAGCCGGGGGCGGCCTGTCATTGGCCGGCCTGGTCGCGGCAATCCCTGAATAGCAGAAAACGCACGCCTAGCGGTTTCTATCGCGAGTGCGGCGCAGGCCGATCACACTAAGCCGAATGCCGTCATGGCTGCTTCTATCTAAAGAGTCCGATCATGCCGTGTTGAGGTAAGCGTCAAACACTGGCCAACCAGAGATTGACCAAGCCCCCTTCAACCCGGCCCCGCTAAGCGTGTGCTAAAAGAAGGCCTAGCCTAGCTTAGAATAGCCTCTGGCTGTTTAGACGAGTCTGCCTTACCTGAGCACTAAAACACCGGCCAGAGAGTCGTAGTACTACTACTACCTGCAGTCCTGTTCATCAAGCTCACCCTCGTGTGGACTCGGTACCTGAGAGGATGATCATCTCCGTCCCTGGCATTTCGAGCTCGTCATCTGCTTGGTGGACCTTCATTTCGTAACCCGAAGATCGCACGCTCAATTCTCCGTCTCCCGATCACCTAAGCCAAGGTAGTATTCCTAGACTTCGGCCAGCGTGTCACACTCCCTGGAAGCAAGGATGCCCATGGGTGGTTGGACCACGCGTTTTCTTGCGTGTTCGCAGAAGCCATCGCGCACTTCTGACTGGATGCTGGAGTTCTCTGAATCTGTCATTGATAGTTCATCTACTAGTAAACCCAACCGGGGGCAGTTGCAAATCATTATGCAATTTGCGACGCCACTTGAAGTTGTGAAATCGCATTCGGGGAACGGGTCCTCGTAGAACGCAGCTGTACGAGGCTACGAGTGATGGGCAAAGCCCGTACAGCGCACCGATGAACAATTGTGCACTCGACGCAGGATGGGATAGCTAAACCCTGCCCGTCCTCCTTCGACGCCATGTCCAGCTGAAGCGACCTACTGCAGGAACAGAGAGCTCCGAGTTTCGCGGTTCTCGAAACTGTGGTGCCCGACCGCTGATGTAGTAACTGCGTAACGGCTCCCGCCCGCTCGGTGTTGTCGTTGTGCGCTCGTCCATCCTTCTCTTACTCCTGTCTTGCCATCCAGGATGTGCGGCTGCCGAGAGCGCCACGCACTTCTCATGCAAATCACCGTTTGAGCTGGTGTGCTCCTTCTGACCACCCTTTGATCCTTCGCGACAGCTAACCAGATCGGTGGCGGTCACTACGTGCGGAAGGATTCGCCCACCAGCCACTGCTCATGGTACTTTCGCAGTCGACGCCACACTTGATTAATCATGTGGCGGCTGGTGGCTGGTGACGTGTGGCACCCGGTTACTCGCACGAGCACACAACGCCCTCGAAAAATGTACATGATTCCTCCCGTTCTGTTCCTTGACATTAGGTGAAAGGGAGCGAGGGATGTGAGACTGCAGTGCGGCTGAAAGGCTGACCTTCCAACAAACATGGCGACTCCCCCTCCAGGGCTCAGTCTGATCTCCATTCTCTTCCTTTTCAGAAGTGGTTCACAGCACTCCGTGGACGAGCTGGTGACGGAGACAGTCCCCGAACCGCCATACTGTCAAAGGATCCACAGTAACTCCTTGGTTCATGGTCCAGGCCTCAATGCTGCATCGTTCGGCACTTCATCAACGCTCCCAAGTACTCCGAAGCGAGAGTAGAGACAACGCACGCACGCATTCCTCTCATGGCACGACACACATCCCTAATTTTTCGAGTCGCTTCCTCTCATATGCCCCTTTCTCCTGCGTGCGTTGGAAAAAGTCTAAGATTTCCAGCAACTCCAATGACAGCGCTCTTTGCCCAACTCTCGCGCCGTGGACTCACAGGGCCAGTCCAACTCTATTGATCCTACCAATTCCGGAAACGGCACGGGCAGCCCATGTCTGTGATCACCGTCACGTGTTGTCCACTCCGCTCAACCACTTTCTTTTCCCCCGCCAGCGTTTCAGAAAGCGCCTTTTCTCAGCCTTGACGACTGTTTCAGAAGTCTGGGCGAGAAACTCCTCGCGTCGCGATGCCCTTCCCACTTTCCAACTTCCCGCATTTTCCACACGTTCAAACGATCTGCAGGCCCCAGCTCCGAATACGAGGAGCAGCGCGTGCCGTCCCTGAACGGAGTCATCCATCCAATTGACTGCTCAAACCCATTACGCGAAGCAGAACAGTCTCTGACATGGCGCATGTCGACTTGCCGACGGGATGCAGCCCCTGACCAGGTGAAATTCCTCTTGAGCGTCGAGACTGCCGTTCGTGCATGAGCCAGCATTCCAGCGTCTATCCCTTCACGGCCTAGTTTGACCAGAAGGAAGGTCTCAAAGTTATTCTACGTGTTCCAGAAGATGACCAGGCTCCTGTCTCTTTCAAAACCCTGAAGATCCTGGACGTGCAGCCCGATCCCTGGTCGTGCCGGACGTGTTTTCTGCAGCCACAGACGGGCACGGAGTAGAGCTTGTATCAAGGTGTGGTCTCTGGCCGCTTTGGCAGCCGTCAGATCCGGTTGCGTGTGTAAAGCGCGGAATAATACGAGGTAGTGAGTCTATCCCCTATCGACGAAGATTTCTTGGTACAGTACCGAGTACCAGGCTTGAGAACACAGCATCCGATAAATGGATCATTGAAAGAAACGGGTATCTCATCCGCGACTTTCAACAACTACTGTATCTACGTAAGCATGAAGCGCACCCTCTCGGATTCGACTTTGAACGACGGTCAACGCTCAACGCTGTATCTGGGACGAACTCCGTGGTTGCTCGAGTCTAACCCGATCGAGGTCTATCCCGAAGAGCGGAGAAGAGGACACAAGGAGACGTCCGCCGATGCAGATCTGAGTTGAGAACCTTATCAGGACCTCCCGGTTACCAGCACGGCTCGGTACACAGTGGCAAACGGGTACCTTCTCCGTAGATAGCCACGCGACCATGTCGCCGATCCAGCAAATCCGCCGATTTATATAAGCAAGCAGCTTCGTATGTCAGACGGCTCGGGACAAGGGATAAAAGCAGACATGTCCGCCAGCGTTGGAAAGCAAGCTACTTCCGGTGAACGCCCACAAGCTCAAACCCTCTCGGCCGTCTAGCCATATGTGAGTTGGGAGTTCTGTCCTGCAGGAAACGTCAACCTGCAGCCTCGTCCTCGGAACATTGTGAGGAATCGGTATCTCACCCGGATTTGCTAAGCAAGCCACATGGCCTGAGACACCCATCAGATAACCTATCTCGGTAGTCTGTCTCCAACTGACATGGCTTGTTTGTCGGAATGAGGATCACAGCCCGCGAAGTCTTGTGCAGAGATTGAACAACATGGACAATTCTCCCAATTGTGTCTCATCCGCAGCTCCTGCCGATCGATCCGGTCTTTCAAGCTATCATCACGCACCTAGACAGCGCACATGCACAGCACGCAATGGGACACTCTGCAACACAGGATGGAGGATCGTCTTCATTCCGAAGCTTGCTGACCGCTAAGGCAGAGGCATCTGCACCCAACGCCGCAGACACTCGTCAAAGGAGGTGGTTCCTCCGCTTGATAGAAGCAGTGAGTTCTGGACGGGTATCCTGCATGCATGACCATCATGATGACTACCGTGAGTCGAGAGACAAACATTACATTGACTATAGCGGCAGCGATGGTTAATTGACCATATTCGAACCCTCGGAGGAGTACACTTGGAATGGACTTGCGCTCTCAGCAGCAGCGAGAAACGCGTGTCTCAGCCAGCATCGCCAAATTTCACTTGTATGGTGTCTTGAAATTAGAGGATCAAACCGGGAAAGTGTACTTCGCAGGTGGAGGTTTCATGGCATCGCTGTTTGCATCTAGACAGCAGTCGACATCGCTGCATCGTTCATAATGATGTCCACACTGTCCCAACGCACTAGTCCAGAACCAAGCATGAACATAGCACGACGTGGCCGCCGCATTCCGCCGCATTCCGCCGCATCATTTCGTATCATCATTACCCATTTCAATTCAAAGGCCGTTTCCTGTCAATCATCAAGCTTCTGTCCCAATCTCAACAACACGATACCCTTCCTGCACCCTCTTTACAATGTCCTCATTCTTATGTTGCAGGAGCGACAATGCGTATGCGGTGTCGTCCCACTGTCGCTTGTTCACGCACCTGTTAAGTCGTGCGGCGAGCTTCTCAGCTAGATTTTTGGCGTGTTTATCCTGCGCGGACTCGTTAGCACATCGAAGGATGGAGCAGCGATCCTGGCAAGTCTACAGTAGCAGGTGACTCCAAGTTGTACAAAATCGCACATTCTCAGGGAAGCTGATGCTTGATCTCGGAGTGGTTACTACTCGCAGCCAGTAGAGACCAAATCCGCGCTCTTTGATAGGTTTAGATTGACAGAAGTGAGGTCCCGGGTGAGGTAGAGTTCGCCGAGTTAGCGTGCTCACCCGTGGCTTCGAAACTGAAGAAGCAAGGTCGAGATCCGGTTTCTGCTCGAAGTTGCTCGAGCAGGCCATCCCGCACGGCGGTCCGGTTAGTAGTGGAAGGTGAGTGATCGTCTGCTAATCCTGGCCGGCTCAATTTTTTCTTCACCTAGCCGTGGACTCAGAACCGAGCATTGAAGATCGTGGATGGGGTCTCCGACTTGCTTGCAATGTGCGACTTTGTACAACTCAACTCACCTTTTACTGTAGACTCGGCAGGATGCACAAACGATTAGCAAAGCGGAGTAGGGTCGACGTACCTTCTCAATAAAGCCGCACAAGAACTTGAGAATCCTCTTGACAGCCTCTTCCTCCATAACACCACCCTCTAGTGGTCCTTCTTGCGTAAGAACACTAAACATGTCCACGAACTGGTTGTACACAGCATTGTCTTTCGTTGCCAACTCCGAGAAGAACATCCTTGCCAGATCAGCAATTTTCTTGTCCCCATCTTCGAGACACTTGGCCATCTCGCCGAGTTGACCCTTGACCTTGACCTGCCCAGCGAGTATCAGGAAGGTAAGGGTCATGAGACAAGTGCGCTTGACAGATTCATCGGCATCGTTCAGGCGGCGGTAGAGGAAGTCGGTGTTCTCATCGATCAAGTGGTTGAAGCACACAGCCATGTCGCCCAGTGCGATCACAGTGTTGGAGCGCACTATAGGGTCGGTGGAGCGCTCGAGGATGGTTATCAAGAGAGGGAGGTTCTTTTCACAATACTCGCCACTCACGCACATAAGCTTTGCCAGACAAAGAGTGGCTTGAGCTTGGAGATTGCGGTCTTTATATGCGGTGTTGTTGGCGCAGATTTCTGTTACCAATGGCCCGAAGTTGGCGAGGAGTGAGCTAGGGCCGTACAACAATTCGCGTTCTCGAATGTGCGCAATAGCTTCAGTGAAGTCGTCTTCAGTCGTTCCGCCGATCAGGTCCAACTCGTCTTTATCTTCTTCCTTTTCTTTCTCTGCAAGCACTTCTTCGGCCGCAGTCTTCTTCCGTCTGGCTGGAGTGGGACCTGATGATTTCTCTGGAGAGGGATTTGATACTGGCTTGTCCTTCTCCTGCTGTTGTTTCCGTCGTTTGAAATCAAGTTCGCAGAGCTCAAGATGCACGATTTGCTTGATAGCAATGTGGCCAACAGTAAACAACAGTTGTGAAAGTGCGAGTGAGGGCTTCTCCTGCTTCGTAGGTGCAGTTTCGGGCTCTCGTGCCTCGTTCTCTGGGTTGACAATGTCTTCCTCTCCATCAATGTCCATCGCATCAGGTTCAGGAGATGGTGTCCTCGACATTGACTTGAGGTCCTTAGTCTGCTTAAACACGAGTCGAGTCTTCTGCCTGATCACCTCTGAGCACAAGACATCTGGATGATCCGATAGCACGTAGATCGCACTGACGGCTTGTTCTGCCATGCCATACCAGTCTTTGCTGGTGGAGATCGTGAGAAGTATGGATGCAAGCATACGCAACACTTCATGTTTGTTGGACATCTTTGACAAACCACCAATGGTCTTCTCTTGAGCCTTCTTCGCGGTTGGGATCATGCGTCGAAGAGCGACGCAAGTGAACTTGGCGAGCACAAAATCGGTTCGACCCAACTGTCCTAGACCAACTCGAAGCATCGTATCAATCTCTTTCACAACAACTTCCGGGCTTGCGAGAGCGATCATACCCAGTACGATGATGGCTCCTCTTCTCTGCGCTTTGGAAATTTCCTTGCTGACACCGTACACCTGCCACAACTTGGAAACCACCATTTCGGAGATGTGGCCAGCCTTGAACATTGTGCTCAGCAGCTGTTCGAGCGACGTCAGTTCTGCAGGTGTGGCTCCGAATGTCAAGCTGATCATATTCCTTGCAATGAAGTTGGCGGCATCGTTGGGGCTGAACGTCTCTGGAGCATCGAAAAAGAGATTCTTGTAATTGTCGATAAGATGAGTTTGGACTCCTTTCCCTTCATCACTGTTTCCTTTGGTCCAGATCAATCGCAGCATGCGTCGGATACCTTTCCGAGCGGTTTCGACCTTGAATGCATCGATGATGACAAAGAAGTCCATCACATCGATCACTTCCGTCTTGTTGGGTGACGACAATAACTGAACCGCAAACTCTGAGGCGTCATGGATGATGTCGATAAATCTGAGTGCCTCAAGATAGTATTTTCGAGTCAGCTGGAGTTTGCCGATAGCCTCAGATGTTACAGCCTCTTCTTGGGCCTTTTTGAGAGCTGCAATCTGCTCCTCTTCGGTCATCTCCTTCGGTTCGACCTCTGCTTGAGTAGCGTCGTCAAGAAGTTCTTGGTCCACTTGCTGTTCGCCTGCAGCTGTTCGTGCCAGCCCGGGCGAGTCTGGCGGCGGCTTCAGAGCGTCAAGCTCTCTTTCGACGACCTCTAGTCTTTCCGTCCAATCTTTGTGTGACAGTTGTCCTCCGTGCATCAGGCTGAATGGATGCGAAGACACCAGTTTCTTCAGCAGCTTGATCGCATTGCGCCGAACATTGCTGCTCTTGTCCTGTAGACTTTGCATCGCAAGTTCAGCAGCATTCTGCCTCCTCTTAGGAAACTTCTGCTCCAAGTCGCATATCTTGGTCAGCACCTGCATTGTCCGAACTCTGCAAAATGGTGCAGTGTCGAGAAAGCGCTGTTCGAGAGTATCGAAAAAAGCATTGATCTGGATCTTGGTGGTTTCGCTCTTCTCCTCTTGCTTACTCAAGTCCGCGAGCAGGTTCCCGCAGACCTCGATGACCGCGCATCTCAGGACGTGTGACTCGCTGTCCAAGAACTTGGCCAGAAGACCCATCTCTTTGATGACCAGCCTCGGCTCCAGCTCTGAAAGTTTGACGATGAATGCCGACACTGACTTCGGCCCTTTGGTGTCATTCTGGCTGAACTCTTTTGCAGCCAGCTCTCTCAAAATTTCTGCTGACAGGTGAGGGTAATCGTATTGTTCTGACAGGATGTGAAGGAACTCGGCCATTGGTTCCGACAGATGCTCAAAGTAGGTAAGGTTCTGGACAATGGATGTTTGTGCCCCCAAGCCATGACCGTGATGCTTTACAGCGACACAGAGCACCTTGAAGCAGAACATACGGACCGCTGTGATTTTGATCCTGGCCTCGCTCTCCATGATCAGGTACACTGACCTGGTGAATAGGTTGATGAAGGTATCACGGTCGGACGTGGTTTGAAAGACACGGTTCAGCTTCAATTTCATCACCCGGCACATGACATCCATAGCGCCCTGTATCTGATTTGAAGAATCCCATTTTTCGTCTTTGGGAGTCGACTTTGACTTTGTTCCCTTGCCACCTCTTCTGGCCGGAGCCATTGTGGACTTTTCCTGCGCTTTCGTCTCGACTGCCGATATAGACCATTGGAGGAGAAAGCCGTACATTTCCAGCAAGCGTTTGTGTTGGTGCAGAGTCTCCTGCTCGTCATTCTCGATGTCATGGTTCGCGACATCCGCTGCAGTCGACAAGCCGGACACAATGACGTTCAGGATCTTGCTCAAGGACTGGGTCGATAAGACGGAAGACTGTCTGCACACATGAAATAGTTTAGCACGAAATCCAGGGGAATGACTGAGGGCAAAGGAGATAGCGGTAGGCGCGTACTTCAACAGAAACTGTAGGGTATCAAACGCCGAACTTCTCGACAGTCCTTCGGGGTTCTCTGTAATAACATCTATGACGGGTTCCAGCACACTGTCGACCAGTGCTGGTGTGAGGGTCTCGGGGTCGTTTTCGCAGTCAAGTAGTTCAGACGCTGCCTCGATGGTAGGGATCGTGGTCGCGTCGCTGAGATACAGCTTGAGGGACTCATTGATATCGAAATCAACTTGGTCGTCCATGGCTGTGATCATCGACGTCGCTGCGGGAGAATCTGTGATCAAGGCAAATACAGGCGGGAGTTTGTTGATTGAGTCCGGCAGGAAAGCAAGGAGATTTTCACAATCTTCACCGGAGGCTTGCTGTTGCACGGCGACTTCCCAAACCCATCGGCGCCGCTTTTGAATTGCGTCTGAACCAAGTAGAGGCTCACAAACCTGCCTGCGACCACTCGGGCCTTGTGTTGTTGACGGATTTCCCAAAGCGTGTTGGCGGATATGCCCCACATACAAACACAAAGAGACCAGCGCCCATGAAATTGCGACAGAGCGCCAGAGGCGTTCTTGAGAGCCTCTGCCCCAAACAGCCCAATTCTAAGCGAGCAAAGGCCCCCGGGACCTCAAATACACGTTACAATGTCGTGTTGACTGACCATCGCGGAGGAGACAGCACTGACGAAGACGACGACACGCGTCATCGGCAGAAGGCACCACGGCCTGGAGCAGGGAAGGACCGGCACAGACACAACAACAGCATGGCTCAGGCTGCAATTGCCATCCACGAGGATGACCAGTACGACCTCTCAACAGACCAAGTAGAGACAGACATGGCCCAGCCCGACTACTCTGAAGATTGTGATCTTCGGCGTGAAGGTGAGGGGGAGGGCGAATCCATGTCGGAATCCTCTGAGGAAAGTGATGACGAGGTCGATGAGAGTGTCGTCGAGGACATGCGCAGGCTGGAGGAAAGCTTCAAGGGTATCTCGCAGAAATACAGGCTGATCAATCGCATTGGTGAAGGTAGATACCAGAAGCATGCTCGTTTGTTTGTTCTCGCTGACCTGCTATTTAGGTACATTCTCTACTGTGTACAAAGCAGAGCAACTCACTCTACCGGACGAGATAGACCAGGAGAATGGCGAACCTATGGAAGAGTCCGAAGCAGAGATGCCACCCGCGAAGAGGAGGAAGACAAGGCGCAAACCTCAGATTGTGGCATTGAAGAAGATATACGTGACGTCCTCGCCCCATCGCATCATGAACGAGTTGGAACTACTGCACGAACTACGGCATTCTCCCTACATATGCCCGCTTCTGACAGCCTTCCGTCACCTGGATCAGGTGGTTGCTGTGCTGCCATACTTCAGACACTTGGATTTCCGCCTCTACTACCGAGACTTTCTCATCAACGACATGCGACACTACTTCCGCTGTCTTCTCCACGGCCTCAGGCACGTCCATCAAGCGGGCATCCTCCATCGCGATATCAAGCCCACCAACTTTCTATACGACCATTCTCGCAGGGCAGGTGTTCTCGTCGACTTTGGCCTGGCTGAGCGCCAAGGGACTGACTGGCAACCCTGCCTTTGTCAAGAGCCGAGTCACAAGAGGAGAGACAGGTTCATGAATTCCTACGCTGTCCAACTCTTGCAATCTACCCAAGACCTCCAGTCGCAAACCTACCCTAAGAACGATAGTCGACCATCGCGGAGAGCTAACAGGGCGGGAACACGTGGATTCCGAGCACCGGAAGTTCTGTTGAAATGCACCTCCCAGACTACAAAGATCGATATTTGGTCTGCTGGCGTGATTCTCCTTACACTCCTGGCACGGCGCTTCCCATTCTTCAACAGTGCTGACGATGTCGACGCCATGATAGAGATGGCCTCCATCTTTGGAAGAAAGAAAATGCAAGCCGTTGCTGGAATGCATGGCCAAGTTTTCGAGACGAACATAGAAACTATCGGTGAGCGTGGCTTTAGCTTCGAGAAGATCATTCTCTGGGCTAGTTGCCGAGAGAGGACGTCCGACACTCTCCGGATGGGAGAAGAACAGGCTGTGGATTTCCTCCATGGTCTTCTCGAGCTCGATCCTCATAAGCGCTGGAGTGCGAAGGAGGCGTTACATCATCCATTCTTCACGGAACCAGTCGAAGACGAAGATGAGCGGGAGGAGAGAGAAGCTCACGAGGCTTTTGAAAAGGAGGAGAAGAGACAGCGTCGTTGAAATATGCACATGTGGCGAGCCAGATCGGATGTCCTCATAAACCTGTGTTTGGTGATGCATTCTCAGCAAGGAGTCGGTGAGAGATCTGTATTACTAGCATCTTATACCCCTATGGCACTGTGGTATTGCTCTGCTTACTGATTGAGCGGTTGAGTTGTCCATGATGTGGCACATTTGATGTCTTGCGAGCGAAGAAAGGACAAGATAGCTGTCCAAAACACAAATACACAAGATCGATCTAATACCATTGTACAGATTACCTTGCCGTGGCGTTCGAGGGGCGCTCCTGGCTTACTGAATCGGGTTTGCTCAATCCTCTGAAGGTTCCTCAAGGTTCTTGCGCATTCACTTGTTTCACTGGACTTCCGTAACCTCATGATATATGTCTTCATGTTGCCGATAGCACCGCCTTCTCTTCACTGTAAACGGCCTCTCCTTTGACCTACACAGTATGTCACATGGCATCACCAAGTCTCGCTTAGCATGGGTGAGGCGGCATCCCAGCAGGTGACCATGAAAATATCTGCCACAAGATCCAGAATTTATGTTCAGAGTCGTGAGTGTAATGTCCCAAGAAACTGTCGAGGGAGCAGAAGACAGCGATGGTTGTAAGTGCAAGCTCCGCAACATGCCTGGGCCGCAGCTCACCACGGCCGAGGTTCGGGCATGGAGACGAAATGGTTCAAAAGAAAGGCACCGAAAGGGCAAACTCTTACCGGAGTGACATCACCGACAGGATATGCGATTTAACGAAGCGCTCACATCGACTAATGTTAATGAACGACCACAACATCTTGTCCTAGTGTTCAATCGGCTTTGTACGTTGCTCGGACTGCTTCATGAAAGGGCGCGTTCAAACCACAGCTTCTGTTGTCCACCAAGTGACTCACCCAGTTAAGCACCCGGGATATTCCTCTGCCACCACCTTGCGTATTCGCTCGAAGGAGACCCTGACAGGGAGAAATTCTCTATTGGACATCCGGACCCCAAAGAACCCAGAGCCTCTACCGCCATCGATGTCTGCGTCAATATCCACCTCGCCTTCGGAGAAGGTTACAGGGCGAAAACTTAAGCGCTTCGCGCCTCTGAATCCAGACATCAAGCACGGCCGTGACCTACCCAGATTGAAAGGGATCATATTTGATGTAGATGGCACTCTATGGTAAGTCGTCTATCACCACTACGGAAGAGCAAATACGTGTCAAGACGATCCACAAGCGAGTCTATTAATCCCTGGGTGTCAACCGCCAGCCTCCCGCAAAATTACATGTTCAAAGAAATGCGCCAAGCATTGGGTATCCCACGATCAGTCGACATCCTCGACCACATTCGTTCGCTGTCCAACGCACCTGATGGTAATTCCCCGTCGATCACTCATCCAGCCGAATCAGACCGAACACCTCGCTCTTCGACGGACTTCTCTCAGCCACCTTCCCGAGACCTGCTTTCGCCATCCCTCCCCGACGCCACGACCGACATATCCTCGGAGGGAGCTACTGCTCCCCTGAACACGTCTCCGCCGGCGTCCTCGTTATCCAGTCCGCAGTCCCGCGCTGTGGCGACAATCCAATCCATCGAACGCAGAGCAATGACTTCGCAACGGCCCCAACCGGGGCTACAATCGCTAATGTCGTACCTGACGCGGCGGAACGTGCGCAAAGGGCTCTGCACACGCAATTTCCCCGCCCCAGTCCATCACTTGCTGCGCAATTTCCTGCAGGGCGAGGAATTTGGGACGTTCGAACCGATCATCACGCGGGACAGCGAGGGAGTGACTCCAAAGCCGAGTCCAGAAGGATTGTGGCGGATTGCGGAACACTGGGGCCTGCACGAAGAATACGAGGACGGACTGGAAGTGTCCATCAAGGTCAACGGAGAAGGCGGAGCAGTGGAGTTCGACCCATTGGAATTGGCAAAACAGTATCTGGGAAGTGGAATGATTATGGTGGGCGATAGTATTGACGATATGGCTGCTGGATATAGAGCCGGTGCGGCCACGGTGCTGCTTGTGAATGACGAGAACCAGCACTTGGCGCGGCACGAGTATACGGGGAGGACTGTGCGGCGGTTGGATGAATTGATTGGGATTATGGAGAATGGCTTCTCAGAAGAAATTTAACAAGATACAGAATGCATCCGTTTGTACTATATTCGGTACGGGCCAGCATTCTTCGGACGGTCAGCATACAGGGGAGACTATGTCTTTCCTTGGTAGTGATGTGCTTTGATACTGCCAGTCCATCCAGCTCAATTCTCAATCGGCACATATGGCCCGGTCGATGATCTTCCCGACATTGCAGTGAGCAGGGAGGTCTTGACGCCCTGCTATGATATGATGTCTGTATGTGGAAGCAGCTACAGTACTTCCCACGTGGCCGTGGAAATTTTGTTATCTAAGTACTGCTCCGTAGAGCATTAGACAATCTATTACTGTAGAGTCCAAGCAGAGCTTTCTCTAGAGACACTATGTATAGAACCTATAGTAACCTGCGCTGGGCTGGCAGCGTTTCGATGATCGACGCGCCGCAACGTCGTTCGCCTCACTAGCGGTTGGAATAGAAATAGGACATACAGTAGGGACCTTCGCGGCAACATGCCTGGCACAAGCACTTCTCTGCGCACGTGGTGACGAGCACTCAGTCTTGGCCTGTGCTTTGGAAGCGATGAAGTACAGCATGATGGGTGCCCGTAGCGCCGCATTTCTCGTACGATTTCTGGCGGTGATGTGCATAGACTCTGCGTAACAAAACGAGTCTTGACCGGCGATTCGCAGAGTTGAAAATGATGTGTTGGCAAGTTGATACGGCGGCATTCACACACGAGGTGTGTGAGCGACGAATGGAAACCTGAGGCGAAAGAGTCGCTGCAAGCCTGAAACTGATTGTCACAAAGCGGTCACCCGTGCAACCAAAGGGATTTTCTCACCGAGCCTCTGTGAGACGAGGATCTGAGCCGTTGGTGGCGGGCCCCGAGGGCGGAAGGCGGCAAAGGCCCGTACAAAGTTTGGCGGGAGACTATTTGTCCAGCCAACCGCCTTTTCGGATGGGCTAGCGACGCACACAACACGTACTGGGTATATCTCGCGACGTGTGCTTGAACCCTTCTCGTTGGCACAAAGAAGAAGGCGGTCAACGAGTGGCGTTAGAGCGAGAGCAGATAACGAGAGAAGAGGCCGGGACAGGAGGAATTACAGCGTTCCCAGGTGACTTTGCAGATATGCAAGTACATAGCATGGCCAATGGCCGCCGGAGGCAGTACACAGTAGGTGCCCGCAGTCCGGGAGCAAACCTGATAATTCATGGCACTCAGCCGGCTGCGATAAACTCTATGCAAAGTCGGGGTGGTTCCAGAAGCGATGAACGCACGGCGCATTGAAGATCTGTGCGAGGGAGCTTGGGCATCCCTCATCCACGCACCAAGCTTGGATCTCCGACCTGGCACAGAGGTTCGTCGACGGAGAATTTTTATCAGTTTGGGCTAGGCGCATATCCGGGAGGCAGCGCAGGGGTGAATCTGGAGATGTTAGTGGTGACCAAATCCGAGTGGGGACCGCAGTGCCTGGGGCGTCCACGGCGTCTTGCAGTGTGGTGTGCTTTTCATCCCTGAGTGGTGGGATGGCGGTGCTTTTTCTTAGCAGCCGCTGGAAAGGTCCGGCCACTCGCTGGGCAGAGAC
This sequence comes from Phialophora macrospora, assembly GCA_000835435.1. Taxonomy (NCBI): domain Eukaryota; kingdom Fungi; phylum Ascomycota; class Eurotiomycetes; order Chaetothyriales; family Herpotrichiellaceae; genus Phialophora; species Phialophora macrospora. Next base: position 3,693,429 of record KN846958.1, on the reverse strand, counting down.
TCCAGGGACCCAAAGGAACCCTAACTTAGGCTCAGGCTCAGATCCCATCTCATGGCAACAGCTGGTTCTCCGAAAACATCCCTCTCAGCGCAAGTCCACCGCTCTGCTTCGTCTACTTCTTCCCGGCTTTAGTGTTGTGGCTATTCTTCTGTAGTGAAGAGGACAGGCCACGAGTATTGGTGGTTGTTTGATATGGTCATTGACTGATCAATTGTTTGACTGAGGTTATGTGCTCTGCGTTGACTGGCCTGCCTTGCTCTGCGACAACCTCCCAGCCTCACAATTCTTCACCGTGACCACCGCCACAGCCTCACGACTCAGCAACTCCCCGTCCCCCCGTCATCTGCTGCAACTTCAAGGATCGCTTGTCTATTCCTGATCAATCACCTGAGTTGTCACCGATCTTGCGACTTGAACTGGCGCACGCGAGAGAATTCCGACCAGCACTCGTTTTAATCCGCCAACATGTCCACGCCAGGTCTATTTGCAACCAAATAAACATCGGAACACAGCGATAGATACACGCGCCTTCAGTTGCAGATGAGCTCAATGCCTCTCAAGAGTTGAGGTTGCATCAGAATGGGCTTTAGCAGTCGCCGCCCAATTCTGCCTGCACCTACTGATTCTCTGGTAGACGGATCTGCCGACGAAGCTGGGCCTGGCACAGACCTTGACCTTGGTACCGATCTGTCTCGGCGGAGCGAAAAGACATCCCAAACCATCCCTGACGACGGGAGCCCCATCACCATCACCACCGCTCCTAAGCACAAGTCAGGGAAATTATCCAAGTCCGGCCACCAATCTCAAACCTCGTTGCTGATCGAGTACTTCGAGGGAAGCAAGAGCTCGGAAGGTGGACAGCGGCGACCCAGTCTACGAGTGCGTTACACACCATCTCACTCTCGGAAGAATAAAGATAAAGGAGAGGGACATATTCTGGTCACTGAGTCGCCGACAGCAAGACGGCCTTCACTCAGTCATCATATCCCTCTTGGTGGAAACGACACACTTGCGCACAACGTCATTGAAGGCAGCATCAGTTCCTTGGATACCGCCGACGACTTCAGACCCTCTGTTCCGGTTGAAATCGAAGTTTTGCAGCACGACGACAGCGATCGGTCCGTTCTCAGCCCACCCCCGGAGACCAGGTCGATCATCCCTGAGTCAGACATCTCGTCTATGCCAGCAGAGAGTTCGTTGGGACCCAACAGCCCTCTGAACATGGCTCCCTCGAGTGTCAGCATCGGCCGAGGCCCGTCCGCTGAGGGCGCCTCCCTGAAGCCCCCTATGATACCCACAGAACGTAATCTGAGCAACGAACGCATTACACAGAAAGTCATTGAGAAACTGAGCAACAAGCCGCGTGTGTCAAGCGGAGGAAAGCGCCACCACAGTAGTCACAGTGGGAGCCGAAGCAGTGTGAGCAGAGAACTTGAATCAACCAACACCGAGCCGCGCATTCGGGTCACCAAGACAGTCGACGATGATTCCTTACCCAGTGTCACTGGATCCAGTCTGGTCAGCGGCTCTCACTTGTCCGCCGATCCGCGCGGAGCCGACCAGCGATCGGTACGGTCTGGTGGCTCAAACGTGTCAATCACCAACAACCCAAAATTACTTCAAACGGTCGAAGATGCCATTCGACGCCTGATCCTGCCGGAGCTAAACGAACTCCGACGTGATCAAAAACACTCTCACCGTTCCCGGCATGATAAATACAGCAATCCGTCCGATATCTCTTCAAGTTCTCTATCACGCGAGGAGAGGTCACGTCGAAAATCGTCGGGCAGTAAGTCAAGGCGTCGAGTGAGTCGAGAATCAGAGTCAGGGTTACCTTCAGAGTCTCGCCGGCACCGACGCCACAAGACTACCGATTACGATTCGCCTTCTGAGCAGAGCTACGAGCCATCGGAGTCCCATGACAGCATCCGCGACGAGAAGAGGTCACATAAGTACAAGAGTAGTCGTACTCGCGATGCCGCCGCTGCGGCGCTTGGTGGTGCTGCTTTGACCGCTGCCGCTCTCAAATCACACGATTCCGGATCCAGCCTTGATCATTCAGAGCATCGTAGGCGGAGAAGAAGCAAAAGTCGCAGCAGTCGTAGCGCAAGCATTACGGAGAAAGACGATGCTTTTCAAAAGCATCAGGTGCCTCCCATGCCATTCGTCAGCGAAATCGGCACAGACCTCACGCGAAGTTCATTAAAGTCCTCTAACGACGGACGCGCTGAGACCCCGACACGACGAGAGGTGCGTGAGGTAATACGCGGATCACCGCTGGAGCTCTCATCACCAGCATCGCAAACGACACCCACTGGGAATGGACTTGACCTGAAGAGAGGACTGGGCACACACCATGGCAACTTCTCAGAGCACGACTTGTCTGCCCATGACCTTACCTCGAGGAGAGACACTCTCGACGACGGTACTCTGGAAAAGCCTCCCACATCCGAAGAGCTCGACTTCACCACCCATGGTTTTGCAGCTCTTACGGATCCGGAACGGGCTCGCCAATACGAGAGAAATCTTCATCAGCAGCATCCGATCCGGAGAGGGCTCAGCCCAATCCAGAGTGTGGCCAGTTATGCAACGACAGAACCAAATCGCAACTCTCTCATGCAGCCGCGTAGCTCTGAATCGCTGCAGCAATCGCCAGGAAAGCACTCTCGTCTTCATGACCAAATCTCCGTCTCTTCTCTTTCCTCAGCCCCAAGCACTGACCTTGCTCGGTCAAGGCGACCTCAAGGAATGAGCTTGGAAAGCCGGAGTGAGGTCATGGCTCAGCATGGAGGCTCCATCGAAAGCACTCCTCGACAAATGGACGCCCAGGCTGTTTTCGATGAGCAGCATCTTGAGAACGAGAGTTATCGTGGCTCGCCGTATATAGACAAAGTCACAGCAGGGCAGCAGGTTGTCGCCAAAGGGATCGGAGCCACTCCTGAGTATTATGAAGTTCCAACAGGCGTGGAGTCGGCGGTTGCGTCCTTGATTGAACCTTCTCTCGTGTCCGCGGATCATACATATTCGCCGCGGCACAGTCAAGCAGACTCAGTGGGCGCCCGCGAGGTTGCAAGCCCTTCGTCGTCCCACCATGATTATGTCTCGAGGCACAGTGGCAGTCCGCTCAAGCAACAGATCTCGCGTCACAGTGAAAGCACACACAATGGCCCTCCAGGCCCAATGGCTTTTGTGTCATCGCCGCTGCAGAGTCCTGCTCGCTCGCTCGAACATTTCGAGCAACATCCCGCCAAGATCGCGCAGCCGGCTCCGCTAGCAACGAAGAACGTGCCCAGCGGCCAAGTCGAAGTTTCACCCTCCTCCGACATTACCACGAATCCATCCATCATTCAAGGTCCAATTGGCGGTCTCGCACCAGGCAACACCGAACATTGGCCTTATGATCCGACGCCTCCACATTCACGAGCCAATCTTGCACTACCACCTGTGAGCCGTGACATTGGTTCAGCGGGGGCAGACCTCATTCCTGAGCCCTTGTCCACGAACCGTGATCATGACTTGGATGGGAAACGAGATCTGTATATGCAACACCGTCCTCTGTCAACACCTCTAGGCGCCGGGGATGAAGGTTACGAGACCGGTGCGAACGTGCCATCACCAGGTCTCTACTCTCAGGGCCGAGGGCTTCGTGAGGATGCATACGCGTCAGATATACCCCTAGATGATGCTACCCTAGCCGACGATCCTTTCACCACTCAGCGAGGCCAGTATGTCAGTGGTCTTTCCCATGGACTGTCGCCCATGTACGACAGCGCAACGGGTCATGGGCGCGACAATATCCATTCGAAAGATATTGTAGCTCTCATGGATCACTTGACGATGCGCGACGCCCAGCGGAATGCGAGAGACACCGAAATCCTGGTGACTCTGGTTCGAAGTGCAGCCGAGATGCGCAATTCGTTCGAAGACATAAAGAAATTCATCGCCGAGCAAGGCGATAGCCTTATGGACACCTCGGAGAAGCAACATGAACGGACCCAGAAAATCGTCGGTGGTCCTCGACCACAGCCTATCAGCCGCGCTACTTTGTCAGCTGCATCCGAGGACGACATGCCCTCGAAGCGGCGCAACGTCTTCCAGCGCGCTCTTCGGGGACTTGGAGCTAAGAATTCAGTCGAGTTGCAGAACATCGAAACAATGCTCATGCGGCTGCTGGATGAGGTTGAAGCTCTACGAGCGCTCCACCCCACTGGGGTTGCCCGAGAGCCGCCCAGATCTACAAGCCTGACTTCTGCGGATAACGCTCGAGCACCAACGGAGACAGGCTACGAGCCGGAAGGTCAAGCAGGCACGTCGTCAACCGGAGATCGATCTGGGTTTTTCTCAAACAATTCATCTCGCCAGGCCGACCACCGCAACTATAGCACTCACCGAGACTCGACTAACCGTGTCAGCACGGTAATGGAAGGCGACGAAGAGTATGACGACTACGGAGACCATCTGGGTGACACTACTCCCGGAAACATGCAAAATGTTAGTCATACGCCGCTGGACACACCGCCGAGAAACGTTGCGAACGTACAAGCGAGGGGGAGTTCGGTGCCACTGAATACTCCGCCGAGGATGCACGAGCAGAACTTGGCATCGCTGAGCAACGAAAATACACCACATCTCTCCGCAGGCGACGGATCAGGCAAGAAGCACAAGTCTTTTGCATCGTCGTTCTTCCCGAAGATGGTCTCTCGGTGGTCTAAGACAACTACATCTTCTGACAACTATCGAGCCAGTCAACAGCGGGTTCGGCCTTATTCAGAGCATTCTCGGTCGGGCTCTAACTTGGGCGAGTATGAGTACGATCATGACCCTCAGGGCGATGACCGTCTCCGGTCGAATACATCATTTCAGCAAGATCAGTACGAAGATGAAAATAGGCCACCATCGCCACTGATCCCAAGTCAGCTGTCCGACAATCCCAAGTACCAGGCCCATCGAAACAGCATCAACCTCCAGCACCCACAACCCCGACAAGGCCCGTCTGGTCGTTTCCAGTCTCGTTTGGAGTCTGAGGCACAGTACTTCAATGGTGAACAAATGTCGCCGACCTCACAGACTTCATCTCACTGGGAGGCTCATTCCGGCCTGCAGCCGCAACCTACCGCTCCATATGGAGGGAATCTAAGCCCGCGCTCAGATACTGCCTACTCTACAGAACAAGGCATTCACAATGACAGCAGGAGCATTCGTACCGCGAGCTCTCAAGGGCCACCTCGCCCGCCAAAGATCCCCAATGATGAGCCGCTGGTACCTCAGCGCCCGCCTAAAGTCTCGATGAGCTCCCCGGCCTCGAACAGACAACAGACCTATGTCGACCACGTTGCTGCGGCGAGAGCTGGCAGCCCTGCTTTTGACAAGGTACGTCTACAGCAACATTCGCGTCAAAGAGCACAATCAGCTAACGTACAACCACAGTCACCCGTCGCGGCACTGAAATCACCACAGAGTCAAGGACGAAAGCCATCTGGTCCGAGGCCCCTTGCAGGATCAAGTGGGTCGAAAGGCGACTTGGGTGCGATAAAGAGAACGCGGTTCAGAGGCAGTCCGAACCAAATCGACAGCGAGGATGAGGCCGCGGCAGCGTATTAGCCATGTTAGTCGTTGACATACGCTCAAAGTCATTCGAACCAAAGGTTCGGGCGCTACATGGGGGTATATGCATCGAAAAGGCACACGGGGCGCTGGGTCTACCTCTTCCCACCACTTCATAGTAGCAAGTGGCCGAGGTATAGTCTCAGATTTTTACGACAAAAGTTTCAAGGCTGAGGTTTCACACGTGGATGGCACCGTAGACGACAGGATTTCGGGCAGACAAGGCCACTAAGCGCCGAACAGTTTGTTGGGGAGCAGCAAGCTGACCGTGGCGCTTTCTGACGAAAATTGCACTTGGATAGACACTGCACCAAATACATAATGTCAATAAAAGACTTGAGCTGAGCGTGGTTACCTGGAAAGACCTTGATCAATGCTGAACATCAACCGCACGGTTCCCGGGTCCATGCGATGGGCTCACTGACCGTCCCCCGCATCCCGCACAGTACACAATACACGCTGTGACACGCCAACGCAGTTTTAGTGGGTGAGCATGTACTGTATTAATCGGGCAAGCGCTAGGAGACACTAGTGCGTACCGAGTCCACGTGTGAATTGTGAGTATCCCGAACACAGCACTCCGACCACGTGCCTATCTCACCGTCCCTGAGTTGCGAGAATGGTGTGATAGAGCCGTGCCACCTGTGATTGCTCCCGTTCACTCCCTGCGCGTTTGAGGCGAAGGTGGTCCAGCCAGCTTACTGCCAACTCTCTCCGTGTTCCTCGGAACGCGTCGTCGTTCAGTCGTCGCTCCTATCCAACTGACGCCTTCCTCAGTTTCGATTCATTCGCCAAGACACCGAACTGAATTGGTCGCGTCGCGGCGGCGGGAACAGCAGACTATGGCCGCTTCAGAATACCGCGGCAGCATCTTCGGCTCACCAGTCTTTAAGCTCATTGTCGGCGACAAGGTGCTCACTGCTCACAGAGCAATTCTCGAAAAATCATGCTGGTTCCAGCGGTCCTTTCAATTCAGAGAGGGGCTGACGCAAGAGATGCACTTTCCAGAGGACGCACCCGAACAAATGGAACGGATTCTTTCTTGGCTCTACACCGGTCAACTCGAATATCATCGCCCGAAAATCGCGTCTCATGACTCGAAACCCGCACTGACGGATGCGGTCTTACTCTACATCGCCGCAGACAAATACATGTTCTCAGACCTGCAGAGGCCCATCGAGGACATGTTCCACAAATACTTCCAGCAAGACATTGAGACCGCCTTTTCGCATCATAGCTTTCTCAGGATTTTGAGAGAAGCAGGGCTTCCCGACTGCTGTGGTCTGAAGAAAGTGCTCCTGGAGAATCTGGCTGCCGATCTTCGACGCCACGGCTGGAGTCTGTACACGAAGGAAGTGGATCCGGGGCTCGTCGAAGAACTGGAGAAGGATCCCAAGGCCATGTTGAAGGTGATGGAGCATCTCACCGACCTCAGGCTGTCCTCGACGCAATTAGGGCGCGGGCCCAAGCGGCTGAAGCGGGAAAACTCGGCGACATCTGTGTCGGAGGACTGGTCGTCGAGGGCAGTTTTCACCATTGACTGAGGAAGATTTGAGTTAGACTCAGGTGTATTGCCGACTGTTCTCAGGTCGCCGCAATACCGGACGCCGGAGCCAGGATCTTCCCCACGTTTCACTCCGCCGACTCTCACTCACTCTGAAGGTCCACCTCTTCGTTGGACTCCTTTCGGATTCTCAGTGTCTCTTCTCTGGATACTCCTCATTGTCACCCTCACGTCCTCCGCGAACAGCCGCCTGCTGCAAGCCACGCGGGACCTTGGTGGAAGCCCTGGTCACAGTCCTAGTAACCGAGGAGCGTCGCTTCCGGCCACACTATGGATGGCCAGGTTTCAATGCTCTCCTCTTTATATCAATCATTCACCTTAACTCGGCACAACGCGAGTATTCCACCTCCCATGACTTTATCTAGGCACATTTCACAACCGCGGAATGTATTTTAGCTCGGTCGACATCACTGGTAGCATGGCAGCATGGCAGGCAGATGCAGCAGTCGAAACGTCTACTAGGACAGCTGCAGGTGCAGGTGCATCTTGAACAATCTGCATGGGGCGCCACGCGAGCATAAGCATGAATTAATTTGCTGCGCGACACGCCAATAAAACAGACAACTCGACGATGCGGCTTTTGTTCGACACCGCCAGCTTTACGGCCGAAGCAGATGACCACGACGATCAAACTACAGTTCAAGAATAGTCGCACATGGAGTGCTCAAGCTCAGACCTCGATATGTTTCGGTGCCTGTTCCTTAATCCCAAGCTGGAGTTGGTGGAGGAATGGCTGGTTTGATTTCATTAGGTGGGATTTTACATTCCACCTCACTCATCGCACGGCGCACGGAAACACGGGCTCACGGGCTGGAGACGAATAAATGCAGTGCACAAGACAGGGCGAGCTAGAGCCATCACAGAAGCTGCGCGCAATGGATGGCGATTGTATATGTGTCTATGTACTGTGCTACAATTGGAGTATAGTAAGTATGCAGTACTCGAACCGCTGGTCTCAAGGGGCGGGGAGTAATAATCCAAGCGGTATGCTTAAATGTGAATCCAACAGGAATCTATGTGTGTAGCCATGTGAAGATCCTAGGCGAGATGCAAGTCAAAACCCCAACGGGGTCTTGACACTATGCAATTCGGACATGACGGAGAGGGAGAAGGGGGGGGGTGCCAGGTCTACCTACACAGACACGAGCATACACATATACTTACATGAGCACATTTCGCTATTCACAAGCATGGGCTGTTCCCCCAGAATCCACAATCCGACGGCCTGGAGTTTTTCGAGGTCGCCGTCTTTGTCGTCGTGCGATCACCTCGCGCCGTGGACTTCACTCCCATGGGGAGGAGACTCATTTGCTGGGTCGGCGGGGTTGTCGTCTTCGCTGGTGGCGGGGGCTTTGCTACTGGTGGCGGCGCGGTCGGCGTAGGACTCGCATGCTGCGTGTGGGCTGGTGAAAGGGCGGGAGTCGATCGTAGACTGTCGCATCGCGGATCACCGAGTCCGAGATACTGGATTGGGCCTGTTAGGGTGGCGTCGCAGATTGCGAAAGACGTGGTAGTCAGGCAGATGAATTGGCCAGGGGCTGTGCATTGGCCCGGTTTGCTGCGAGGGAGGTCGGGGATGGGATGGGGCCGCGGGTGCGGGTGAGCGAAAAGGAGCGGGAGGAGGGAAAATAGGATGGATAATAAAAACGATGACATTTTGGCTGTGTGGGCTGACTTCACGAATGTGTTTCACGCGAGGGGGATACCGTAAGGACTACTGTCTTATTGGAGGTGAGCAATAGATGGGTGGGAGTGGTGAACTTAACAGACGGTACGGATTGTCTGGGATGCAAGCATATACATACCATATTCTTGTATACTTTTTTGTGTCCGGGCAACGCGGATCGCTGAAAGACCAGAATATCCGGCAGTGAAACCGCGGCTGGCTTGATTGGAAGTTTCGCCATGGACACGGTAAAGAAAGGACCTCAAGAGATGATGTCTATTCCAGGAGGTGTCCTTTGTGTTTGTGATTCGCGCACTTTGTTGCCTCTAGGGCTCATTGTTCCAATTTGAGTCCGCCCAGTTCAAAACCCGCTAGCCTTTGTTGGAGTGTGCGTTATACCCTAACCCAGTGTATATGGATGCAATAGGTGCACAACCCTTCCACAGGCCGGAAACAGTAGCAGCAGCGGCGGTGGCGGCTGCTCATACCAGGGGACTGCCATTATCGGATCAAGTTGACAGGCTGAGCTCGCCCATCGTCAAAATCACGGTCGGGCCTACGCCTTTGGACTCAGCCCAGAGTGAGGCAGAGTATAGGCTCTAGCACCCTCGGTATTCAGCAAAACCATGACAGAATTGCTCAATTTATCTCCAGATATCAATGCCATCGAGGCGGCCTTCTTGATCGCTGCCAGGGTTGCGCCTCCGCATGGGCCAGCATTGATGCCACAATCCTGCATATATTGTACTGATTCGTGACATTCAAGGTCCGACACAGTGATGCTTGCATCAACGCCTTTTGCAAGGACTGGCCAGGAGATAGGCGAGACGGTCCCACAATTCAGACCGTTCATTATGGTTGCTGATGTATTGATTGTGCTCCATTCACCGGCTCTAAGGTTCTGGTGTAAGCATGCAGCTGTCTCGGGCTCAACTGTCAACACCTCAATCTGCCTACCGCTAGACTTGCAGTAGGCAACAACGGCATGACCGAGCGAACCGACACCAATCGGGGTGACAATCGTGGTTGCCCGGCGGCCTTGTGCCTCAAGCTGTTGTTGAATCTCGAACAAGAGGGTCGAATAGCCTTCAACAATCCAGGCCGGAATCTGTTCATACCCGTCGAAAGCGTTGTCCTGGATGAGCAGCCCAGTTGACACCTTCTCCGATTCTGCAAAAGCAGTTGCGACGGCATCATCGTAGTTGCCACGGATGACAGTAACTTGTGCACCCTCGCTTTCAATCTTCTGGCATGTGTCTTTGTGGGCAAACCTCGACATAAAGATGTGGGTAGGAACTTCTAGGATCTTTCCCATTCGTGCAACGGCACGGCCATGATTTCCTTCCGTGGCAGCAAAAAGAACTGTCCCTGCCTTCTTCGCTGCTTCTGACACATTTTCCAGGCTTGTGTCCAGTGACAGACCGGTTTGTTCGGCGATTGCGCGGAACGTGCCCCACGATGCTCCGAGAATTTTGAAAGCTGGCAAGCCAAGCCGACTGCTTTCATCTTTGACAAAAATGGCACCAATACCCAGTGTCTTTGCAAGGTCATGCAGAGGCACAAGTGGTGTCTGCTCGTATCCCGGAAGTCGCCTATGAAAGGCTTGAGCCTGACTTATATCTGTCTCGTACGAATAAGTCCATGACTTGGCGGAAAGATTGGCGTAGAACGCTGAGCTTGACATGGCAAACTGATTACCACTCTGCCAGCGGAGTGGCGATCAAAGTCTTGGGTCTTATTTAGGTGAGTCGGAGGTGACGGGACTTCGGTTGAAGCGCCTGTTTGATGTGAGGAGGACCAAGATACTATTGAAAGGAGGGCCCGGTTGTCAAAGGGGGCGTAGTGACCCTCATTGTCACGAGGCCGACCGCGGTGTTGTGGCAGCCATCCTGACTGGGGACTCAGAGGCACGAAGCATAAGAATATCGAGGCACAAGAGCCGTGGCCATTTCGACTCCTGAGGAGAATAGGACGAGCTTGGCTAGGGACGCCGCAGTGAGCTTGATGTCAGGTCGCGGGTCGGAAATACTTTGCGGCGAACAGCCAATGAACACATCAGGAAATGTTCGGTCAAGGCTACAGGAAGATGGATTTTGTACCACCTGGGGCGGACAGGCTAATCCTCAAAAGAAGGGCAGGACAGCTGGCTTGTCACGATTGGTTGCCTCGCTCACAAACAAGCGTCTGCTTTCAACGAATCCAGAAGATGTCGCCCTTGCTGCACATGGTTTTGAGTGCTCGCCAACCCTCTTGTCACCCAAGTTGAATGCCTCTAGTTTGCCCCACCGGTTGATTGGCTTCTGCCATGACATCGCGGCCCAAAGCGCTCACACCATCGTCCTAGTCGCCCGAGCTGGGTTTGCTGACATATGAAGAAGGCAAACATGGCTGAGGATGAGTTGAGGAAGACGAAGAGACGTCGTCGCAAACATGGTGACACCGAAACATCCAAGTCACGCAAAAGATCCGAGGATGACAGCACCGCGACGAAACCCCCCGCCACCCCCGACCGTCCTGCCGATATCCATGCGCTTCGAGAGGCCAGACTCGCTCATATAGCCAAAGATCCTGAAGAGAAACGGAGAGACATGAAGTACGAATACGTGAAGCGGACAACAACGGTGGCGCAGGCGGGCGACGAAAGAGAGAGTCCGGCCAGGGTGGCGCGAACCGTTGTTCGCGACCCAGATGATTCAAAAAGCCAGCGACGGGCGACCAAACGGACAGAGACGAGCCGCAGGCATACGCACGAAGATGATGACGACCACGGCTATGTTTACAGCAGATCCGAAAGAACGTCCACGGTAGACGCAGCACAGAGGTCCGCGCCTAAGCGGAAAACAAACACCGAGGATGCAAACTCTAGGAAAGCAGAAGAGAGGCGGGCTACGCCAGAGCGACGGCACACGGAGCCCGTCCGACGGAAGGTAGTTTACACTTTTGACGAAGACTGTACGGACGAACCCAAGCCAACACCACGACGGGGTTCAGGTGCGGTTGACAAACCGCATCGCCCCGAGATCAAGAGGAGTGCAACAACCACAAAGGCCAAGACTGAGGTGAGCACAGTGAAAGCGTCAGAAGCCACAGCAACAACGAGGAGGACGTCCACTCTGTTCGGTGGGCTGTTGCCTCCCAAACCCGCGCCGAAGAAAGTATCTTGTCTCACATGCGGCGCCGACGACGTCCCGATTACTCGATCCGCCCTCCTTCCCTGCAAACATCGCATGTGTAACTCCTGCCTCAGACGCATCTTCACCATGTCCGTTACCGACCCAGCGCATATGCCCCCACGATGTTGTACAGACCAGCATATCGACCTCAAGCACGTAGAGAGGCTCTTCGATGACAAGTTCAAGGTGTTGTGGAATCGGAAGTTTCAAGAGTACAAAACCAAGAACAGGATATATTGCCCAGGTCGGAAATGCGGCGCCTGGATCAAACCACACTACATTACTGTCGAAAATGGCCGCAAAGTTGGACGTTGCAAGCAGTGCAAGCTGAAGGTGTGCGCCACATGTTCCCAGAAAATGCACACTACTCGCGAATGCCCCAAAGACCCGGAGACAAAGGCTTTTATTGAGACGGCCAAGGAGAAGGGCTGGCAGAGGTGTTATAGCTGCCATGCCATGGTGGAGCTCAAAGAAGGTTGCAACCACATGACATGTCGCTGCACAGCCGAGTTTTGTATGGTGTGCGGGATGAAGTGGAAGTCGTGCGATTGCCCCTGGTTTAACTATGAAGCTGTCGATGGACACCTGGGAGATCCGGTCCGGCGTCAGCAGGAGGTCGACAGGAGGAGAGATCAGATCAACCGCGATGAAGAGCTTGCACGCCGGATGCAGCAACTCGGCGGTGACGACGTTGGCGGACCATTCGGCCTCGGCAACGCAGCAGATCACCACATGAATCAGAATTTCATCCAGCAGGCGAGAGAAGCATTGACGGCGAACTACGCTCAAGCGAATCGAGCTGCGCGCGACTTGCTCAACGGGTTCGTGATGGGCAGAGAAAATCAGTTGCCTGGTATGCCCTTGCAGATGGACCAGATGCTCGAATTCCTCGGCCAAGGGCGCGTAGGAGATCCCGCCGAGGGACAAGGTGAAGCCCGAAGACCGCGGCGAAGAGGCACAGGGAGGCAAAGGGCGGCCGCTGCTGACGCACCGGAAGATGGTCCAGCCGGAATGGACCGGGGCGAAGAGAGGCGCATCCAAGATTGGGCGAACGATATCGGTTGATGGAACTGGGACGTCGACAATGGCGCCACGACTTCTGACATTGGCCATGCTTTGGCACGGCGTCTTATGACTCTTTGCTTCGACTTTCCATGCAGCGTGACGACGACAGGACTCATGACTATACTTTACTTGTTAGGGGCTCGGATGCTGCTATGTAACGTTTACCAGATACCCACTCTTTCTTCAGCGGAGTATTTCGCAATGAGATAAAAGATGCAGCAGCCTCGTGTGAGATATTCTTTTTCACGTCTTATGGGCGAGTCTAGATGTGGACGTCCGCGCCTGTTTGCTTTTCTGTCTGAAAACAAACTCCAAACTTTTCAATTACAATGTCTCATGAGCCAGCCCTGGCTATTGATGTTTTACGAACACAACAAGGGAGAAGAGGTTCTAAACCCTTGAGATCGTCGCGCCGAACACCCGGACAAAGATCTCACTGGGCTTTGAAGAGGGATTCTAACTCCTTCGCTACCGCATCGCCGACCTCAACCGTGGAATTGTTCCCTCCAATATCCTTGGTCACGATGCCCTTTTCAATGACAATCCTCACAGCCTGCTCGACAAGAACACTTTCCTTCACCATGTTCAAGCTGTACAGCAGCATCATTGCCACACTGAGAATTGCGGCGACGGGGTTGACAATGCCCTTGCCCGCGATATCCGGTGCTGAGCCATGGATGGGTTCGTAAATGCCATTGCACAGGCCCTTGCCATCGGGCACGCCGCTGAGACTGGCACTGGGTAATAGTCCAAGACTGCCGGGGATGACGGATGCTTCGTCGGAAATGATATCGCCGAACAAGTTCGACGTGACGATCACGCCGTTCAAGGCTCGAGGGTTCTTCACCATGATCATGGCGGCCGAGTCGATCAGTTGATGTTCGAACTCAAGCTGAGGGAATTCTTTCTGCATCGTCTCCGCGAAGACCCTTCTCCACAGCCGACTCGTCGCGAGCACGTTCGCCTTGTCCAGACTCCATACTTTGCTCGGCGGACTCTTGGCCAAGGCTAGATACGCAGCAAGCCTGGTGATCCTTTCGATCTCCTTCCTCGAATACGGCTCGCGGTCCTCCGCCCACTCGTTCTCTCCATCGTCTGGATTTCCCTCAACTCTGTCGCCAAAGTAGATACCTCCCGTCAGCTCTCTCACAATCATGAAGTCCGTCCCCTGGCAGACTTCTTCCTTCAGTGGAGACCGAGCGGCAAGCGTAGGGGAGGCGAAGAAACAAGGTCGTAAGTTGCCGAACGTGCCCATTTCTTTGCGGAGTCTGAGGATGCCTTGTTCGGGGCGGACTTTACCCACGCCGTATTTTGGCCCGCCTATGGCCCCGAGAAGGACGGCATGGGCGGATTTCGCGGCGGCGAGAGCCTCGTCTGTTAAAGGGGTGCCGTGAGCATCAATAGAGCACTAGCAAGAGAGAGCGTTAGCTAAGTAGAACGGATCTTCATAGAAGAGAGAAGATGGCGTAGGACCCTTGTAGACGAGACTAGTATACAAGGAATGTGGCTTGATAGACTCACTCCGCCGAGTAGATGTTCTTGGAAGTTGAACTTGACATCGTTCGAGCACTTCTCTATCACTTTGAGAACCTGCAACGCCGGTCTTCACGTCAGCAATTCGCCCGCAATAGCTGATCATTTCCCATCTTCACAGCAAAGAGGAACCCTCGTAAAAGTCCAAAACGGTCCGCTCATGCGGATGGCCCCAATACCGTTGTTGCCGACCAAGACCACTGGGACGGCAAACTAAAGGTGGGGAGCCCACGAACCTTGACAGCCTCGTTTGTCACCTAGGATACATTAGCAAGACCGTCTCGAACAGCAACGAGTCAGACTCCGCCTCGATGCGACGCACCTCAGGACCAGCATAATCTCCCCCAAATACCACGATGTTGTACGTGGGCATCTTGACTTTTATTCCGACTCGCTGGCAGACGAGTTTGTTGCTTCTCACAGACGTTTCAATCAGAATCTTACACACAGACGTTGTAGTGAAGCCTGGAGTGAACGATCAGAACAATCTCAGTGACGTGCCAGAGAAAATGGCGACCGGGGCCGATGTCGGCGGGGCAAGTCACCGGAAGCAGTACGGTGGATCAATTGAGCCGAGTTCGCAGATTCCTTCCGCCAGACGCAGGATTCACTTAGAGCCAGCAGAGCTTCCCTTCTCTTTTCACTGCAGTGGAGGAAACAGATCTCCACCTCTAATTCCAGACGGGAAGGCAACAGTCAAACCATAAGAGTCAAGAGACGAGATGGAGACACACCACCCCCCGGTGCTTCTGCAGCTACTCGCAGGAAACCTGACGGGGTTGCAGCGCATACGACATGGCTTGTCGTGCTTCGCTGCAACCTCGCCGAAGATCGACATGATCCACACTGCATGACGACCCTTTCTCAGGCAGCATCTTTCCTGCCATGGCTATATCAACGCTCAAATGCCGGATTGTACATTTTCCCATCTTGAGGCAGGCACCTGAAGCAGAATGGCTTACCTCGTATCCAACAGCTCAGATTCCCTGTTCGGTCCTGGCTATGATGGTCCATTCAGGAAGTTCGACTTCACGTTGCTCTTTGAGGACACCATCCTGACCATTGTTCCCGCCACACTCTTCCTCATCGCAGCCAGTGTGAGAGCGATATGGCTCACCAGCAAGCCGAACAAAGTCACGACTTCCCTCAGCAGATTGACGAAGCTGGTAAGACATGGCCGAGGACACATGAAAGTTATTACTGACAACCTACAGGGACTTCTTTCCGCATTTGTGACCATACAACTGACAGTGCTTCTCGCTCGAGCGACGAACCTGGAGGTCGCGACCAAGGCTTCAGTTTCGGCGGCCGCTCTGGATTTTGCAGCCGCTTCAGTGCTCTTTGTTCTCTCCTGTTTCGAGCATTCTCGCTCCGTGACACCTTCCACTGTCATTGGACTCTACTTGATCATCTCACTTCCCTTCGATGCCACCCGACTTCGGACCTTTTACCTGCTGCGAGGTTACGTCGCCAAAAGCATTGCAAACCTTTTGTCACTAAGCTTGGCCATCAAGCTTGGGGTCTTGCTCACTGAAGCTGTCGAAAAACGCCGGATTCTCCTGGAACCGTATCGTGATCTCCCTCCCGAGGCGACCAGTGGCATCTACAATAAATCAGTCTTCTGGTGGCTCAATCCTCTGTTGAGGGTTGGGTTTGGCAAGACTTTAAAGGTTGACGATCTTTACAATCTGGACGAAGATCTTGCCTCTGCCAACGTCGAGCACCGATTCAGAAGAGCTTGGGCCACCGTGAAGGACCCCCATCGCTTCAGTCTCCTCCTTACCTCCGTGTACGTCCTTAGGTGGCAGCTTCTCATCTCAGCGTGTCCGCGTGTGCTCCTTATAGCTGCCAGGTACGCTCAGCCATTCTTAGTCCAGGACACCATTCAGTATATCGGCAACCGCCATACCCAAACAGCGTCCACTGGCTGGGGACTTGTGGCGTCTTTCTTCTTGGTTTACTTCACAACCGCCATCCTGAGTGCAGCATATCAGCACCTTCTCAACCGGTGTGTTACCCAAGTCCGTGCGGGAATGGTTTCCCTTCTCTTCCACAAGACTCTGGAGCTTAGCATCGTCAGTGCCGACCCCTCGGCGTCATTGACCTTGATGTCCGCCGACGTGCAAAGAATCGTTGACCCACTCGTGCTTTTACACGACACTTGGGGTGGTATGGTGGAACTAGGACTTGCCATGTTCCTCTTGTACCGGAATCTTGGTGGAGGAGCAGTCCTTGCCCCGGCTGTGGTGTATGTCATCTCAATCTTGGCAACGTGTTGGGTTATCAGAGTCATTGCTGGATTCCAAAAGCGGTGGTTCACCGCAATTCAGACTCGCATCTCGTTTACCTCTGCCTTGTTACATTCTATGAAGAACGTCAAACTACTTGGCATGTCCTCAATCGTCCAGGACCGTACTCAGGGCCTTCGAGAGAAGGAGATAAATGAGTGCAAAAGGTATCGGCTCGTCAACAACTTTCAAATAGTCACTCAGAACGCGCATACTGTTTTCGCGCCATTTGCGACTTTCCTTCTTTACTATATCAGATCACGCAACTCGGGCAACGTCCTAGATCTGTCAGCCTCATTCAGCATTCTGACCATATTCAGGTTGGTCGAGGATCCTTTCAATACTTTACTCTGGAGCTGTCCACAGTTGGCGAGCTCGTTGGCATGCTTTGAGCGAATCCAACAATACCTCTTGTCCAGCTCCCGACATGACAACCGACTTTCATTGCGTCCTGTCTACGATCTGGACGAGGACTGGGGTATTCGATCTGCCCGAGAGGAGTCAATCTCAATGACACAGCTTGGCACCGACAAGGCTTCACACGAGGAGGTGTTGACGCTGAAAAATTGCTCCTTCGGCTGGAAGGAGGAGATGGGGCCAGTTGTGCATGACGTTGACTTAGCACTACGTGCCGGCTGGATTACTATGGTCATTGGCCCTGTTGGCTGCGGCAAATCTACTCTGCTCAAAGGAATACTTAGCGAAACACCCCTATCTCGTGGCTTCGTCTACCTTCGGAATCAATCTATCGCGTTTGCCGACCAGGAACCCTGGATACAGAATGGCACCATTCGTGACGCTATCCGTGGCCCAGGCGCAAGAGATATTCCGTATGACAACGATCCATGGTATGAAGAAGTCATCAGCTGTTGTGGCATGACAGAAGACATTACATTGTTCCCAAAGGGCGACAGGACCTTGATCGGTTCTAAAGGAATTTCTTTGAGTGGTGGTCAAAAGCAAAGGTTGGCTCTCGCCAGAGCTGTCTATTCGAAGGCACAAATTCTCATCCTCGACGATGTGTTTTCAGGTCTCGATAATGATACGGAGGAACTGATATTCAGGAAATTATTTGGACGATCTGGGCCACTCAAAAGGCTCAGGACAACGGTAATCCTGGTGTCCCATGCCGTGCATCGGCTTCCGTACGCCGATCTCATCGTCAGTCTGGATCCAGACGGTCGAGTAACTGAACAAGGAAGCTATGCGGATCTGGTCAATCAACAGGGCTACGTCCACAGTCTCGATGTACGTTTCAAAGAAGCGCCCGACCGAGGGATGGAAGAGGAAGCAGGTCTTGAGGCCGAAGCTGCAAACAGCGACAGAAGCTTCCCGGCCGCTGACTCGATTCGAGAAGACAGTGGCGCCACTGATAGTTCAATGCGACGGACAGGCGAATGGACTACATACAAGCACTGGCTCCGGTCTTGCGGCTATGTCTCAAGCGCTTTATCCATCCTATGGGCTGTTTTCTGGGTCATCGCCGCTCAAGCTCCTGGTGTATTGGTCAAATTCTTCGGCCACTCGTCTGAGCAGGCAATGACATTCATCATCATCTTTGGAGCAGCCTGCGCCATGTCAGCAGCAGCCATCGGGCTCCTGGCGTACCAAATTTTCATGGACATGGTACCCAAGAGTTCTAGCAATCTGCATCTCAATCTTCTCGAAGCGGTGGTCAATGCGCCACTATCGTTCTTCACGCGTACTGACATTGGAAGTATTACAAACCGCTTCAGTCAAGATATGGCTCTGGTTGACTCCGAACTGCCAGCCTCGTACACCGATTTCATCTTATCCTTTATCAACTGTGGCGTTGGCCTTGCACTCATGGCAGCCTCGGGAACAGCATACTTCACTGCAACTATTCCTGTGGTACTTGCAGCCTTGTACGGAATTCAAAAGTATTATCTGCGGACGAGTCGCCAACTGCGTATCCTGGACCTGGAGGAGAAGGCCCCTCTGTACACACTGTTTGGCGAGACAGCTGCTGGCTTGGCCAGTGTCCGTGCCTTCGGGTGGACAGAGAAGCTCGCACAGCGAAATCTCGAGTTGCTGGACCGTAGTCAGCGGCCATTTTATCTCCTCTGGTGTATCCAAAGATGGCTCGGGATTGTCCTGGATCTCTTGGTGACCGTGCTCATCACGATACTAATGGTGATCATCGTTGTAAAGCGCCAGTCAATCGAGCCTGGGCTTGTTGGGCTAGGTCTGTTGAGCACCGTGAATCTAAGTAGCAGTTTGACCAACTTGGTCAGGCAATGGACTATGTTGGAAACTAGCATTGGGGCAATCAGTCGACTGAGAGAATTTACGAAGAGTACAGAGTCGGAGCACAAATCGTGGGAGGTCGAGGCCGTTAGCCCTCAATGGCCGGAGAAAGGACGGGTGGACTTCACACGCTTCGAAGCCAGCTACTCTGCGGACTCGGTGCTGGTGCTGAAGAATGTTGACTTGGACATTCACCATGGTGAGAAAGTGGGCATCTGTGGGCGCTCTGGAGCTGGGAAGAGCTCTGTGCTTGGCAGCCTCTTTCATCTACTAGAATTCCGCAACGGCCAGATCCAGATTGACGGGGTTGACATCTCCCGCATCCCGCGCGAGACACTTCGCGGCAGACTCAATGTCATCCCACAAGAGCCCTGGTGGATAACAACCGAGTCTGTCCGCTTCAACATGGATCCGTGGACGGCCACCGATACGGAGCTCCAAACTTCCAGTGACTGCCATGACAGAGACGAACTATTCATCTCCACCCTCGCGCAATGTCAAATATGGTCGGTCATCCAGGAGAAAGGCGGGCTCGACGCGATCATGACACCCGAATTCCTCTCCCACGGTCAACGCCAGCTCTTCTGTCTGGCCCGGGCTCTGGTTCGGAAATCAAAAGTCGTGGTATTAGACGAGATTTCTGCGAGCGTGGACGTCAAGACTGACGAGCTGATGCAACGAATCATCAGAGAGGAGTTTCCAGATTGTACATTGGTTGCAGTCGCACATCGATTGAACACCATTGTCGATTTCGATAGGGTTGTTGTGCTTGGGAAAGGAGAGATTGTCGAGGTTGGTGAACCGTCGGAGTTGTTGCAAAAGCAAGGAAGTGCATTCAAGGGACTGTATGAGTCTTGAGCCGCCTTCAGGGTGAATCGAATCAAAATAGCTACAAGAGAAATTAGATATTATCTACAACGACAGAGAGAATCGATGGAACTGATGACCGTCCACGGCGTTCCCAGCTACACAAGAGCATATAGATAGCGGTGGGAGAGAAAATCGGGGAAAGGGGCTACAGTAGAATACTCTATAGATCCAAATTCGTGGTATATAAGTTTAACTTGCAAATCTGCCTACCGCAATCGACCATAGGATGTGGAAAACAGGACTTCCCGTTCGCTCAGTCATACTTAAGCCGCATGCCGGTTCGTTAGTACTAAGGTGGGTGACCACTTGGGAATCCGGACTGTTGATTGTTTTTGGCTAGTTAGTATCATTGTATGTACCGCCGCCAAACAACTCCGAGTAGAAATTGGACTGAAGTCCGTGCTTCAATTTTGAAGTCACGGGTAAGCACGTGGGCTCTACCTCACTTCTAGTAGCCTAGAACTAGGAATTCAAGATCGCAGATTCGGGTCTTCTACAATAAAGATGTTACTGGCCGTGAGATGTCCTCACTCGTCTCGGCCAGGCGGGCAGGAAGGTATCATATGAATAGCGGCAGTCAACATCAACAACAAAACAACTGACCCTCTATACGCATGCGATCGCCTTCTCTTACCAACACCATCTAAAGGTGCCCTCCCTTTAACTGCCTCCGTAACGTTAGGTGTGGTCTCAAGAGGTGCAGGTAATGTGTAGTCGACTGAACACTTGTCGTGCCGCCGTTCAATTTCACGCGTGCCGTAAGGCATATAGTTACATACTCGAATGCTTTACCTTATTGTCTGCATTTGCTTACTTATTCGATTGTCTATCGCTTACTTATTCGATTGCCTATCTAGATTACTCTCATTGTAAAGCGCTATGTACCTGGTGCTACCGTACTTCTGTTCACGTGATTCATGCTGTAGCCAATTACCAACCGGCTGTTTAAATCTATAGGCACTTTTCCAGCCTTACGCACAGCCTCGCTAAAAGTTCATACACACAATGCTTAGAGCCCTTACTTGTTCCGGCTAGTCTAGGATAACCTAAAATCGTCACCTTTCCCCTAAATCCTCTCCGTCCTTCAACACTATTACCTAACCAAGTTGTACATGGGGTGGATCATTTCAATTCCAGCGGGTTCCGAAACACAATCTAATATGCCCCAAAACGGCATAGTGGGTGGTTACCTTAACTTATGCATCGCGAATATGCTGCTTCATGTGAGATGATGAAGACTCTCTGTAAGCATGTCAGAAAATTCATACACATTCATCTGACACTATCTGGAAACCACCCAGGCTGCAAACACATTTCACATGGAGTTCAGTGCTGGTGTCAGATTTCAGAGGGACCCAATTCTTGCTCTTGCACCAGTTCACCAATACTCCTAATCGTGGCGCCCAAGGTTGTGTCGTCGGCACCGTCCGGAGCTCTGTTGCCCCCATACTGGCACTCGTCGCCATCTTACTGGCCCAGGTCATCATGGTCTCCCTCGGACTCCCCGTGCTCTCGACCCTTCCCAGACTCATCTTCTCCACGTTCATAATCGTCTTCATTCGACTCGTGGTAGTCAGCCTCAATGTTGACCTCGTCGTCGTCATCGCCATGGTACCGATGATCCTCATTTGACGGCAAAGTCATCGCCTCAAGAAGTCCGCTATGGTCCTCATCCGGGAGATGCTCGGGCATCCATGGGACGTGCTCCAGCTCCTCATATTCCGACTCGTCCTCCACTAACCCTAGCGTCCTGTAGTGGTGATGGCGAAACTGGCCGTTGAGCGATAACGCAAAGATTGTCAGAAGCTTCTGCGCCTCAGAATGGTCAGGATCATGTGTGAGGATCTCCTGGGCGGTGTAGGCGATCTCGGTGCTGTGATGGTGCAGTGCCTTGTGTCGCCCGGCATCGTCCATATCTGGAATTGGATGTCAGGTTCAACATGTCAAGCCGCCTACAGGCTTCACAACGTGGACTTACCGGGGTCATCGTGAGCGTTGGCGTATCCACTCACGGCATCTGCGAGCCGCTCTTCCAACTGGGAGATCCCATGATTAGACTCTTCGTAGTCTGCCATATCGCGCAGCGCCTGCAGAACACGGGCGGGAAGGACAGTGTTGAAAACAGCGTGCTCGAGGGTTTGAACTGAGAGGCAGATTCTTTGATGGAGGAGGACGCTCACAGGAAAGCTTTCTGAAGCGCTCAGAGATGGCAGTCCTTGAATCTTGGTCTCAATGACGGAGGTGGGCTCTTTTAAGTTTCACATCTACTCTGGTTTTGCCTATGTCGGCCAAACACGACAGTATCACCACACATCCACGAGGCAACGGCCCAAAAAAGGTTCTTCCTGATTGAGATTGGCCACCTGGGTACGGACGCATAAGGTACCCGTAAAGGGGCACTAGTTCGATCGTTCTGCCTACACCTTGACGAACCGACCCTTGGGCATCGCCCTGTCATTGTCACTTTGACACCCGGCCGCTTGATTTCTTACAGTCGGCCGCTTGATTTTTTACACTCGGCCGCTCGATTTCTTACACACGGCCGCCCGTTCTCAAGGCACGTTCCCTTAGATCCGCTCGCTTAGATCCGCTCTCCCGTCCAGCCTCGCGCTATAATTTGGAAAACAGCAACGCAAGCACCTGGCGAAATAAGCAATGTAAGGCCCCGCCCAGCTCGAACTGTGTTGTAAAGAAGGACTCCACTTTGCCTTTGGGGCTAGTACCGCGAGGTCGACTTCGATATGCAATAAAATGTGGACATTATACTGATTATTGATCAAGAGTTGGGTGCTAAAAGCGTTGTCGCGGCCGCGTTTGATGACACTCTTGTGGAAAGTGGATTCGGCGACTCTACTACCCGGGTTTCTCTCAGTCAATCCACCAGAAAAGGACAAACAGGAGACTTGTTACTCTTTGTATAGTAGTAATACCCCTTTGACATCTTTCGGGGGCTAAAAGCGCTCAAAGGCGTTGGTTCCGAGCAGGTCCAGGAGGTATATATATATCAGTATTGCCCGTGGGCGGAAGAATGACTTCCTCACACAATGATTCCTGGTCAGTGAACTCAGACATCTGTCGAATAATTCCTGCTTTGCAGCTTCGTCCGCTACGCCTGCATCATGAATAGTAAGAAATTGGAATTCTTCGCATCACCCCGTTCTCTTGCTAACAGGGCGATGTATCAGACAACGGAGGTGGCGGCAATAATCCATACGGCGGTCAGAATCCATACGGCAGGTGTGTAGCTCAAAAGATTTCTTTGTTGATAATGGGCTTCCTCGAGCCACCCTGGGACTCTATGGCCTCATCGCGTTGCGATGAGGATTGTCCCACCGTCCGCGTTTTGTCGATCGTCCCTTCCCTTCCATTATTTCTTGAAGCATCCCCAACAGGGCACTGCGATTCCTGGGAAGGTGCCAACTAACTGCTTTCACATAGTACACCCACTTCATCGGGCTGGAATGGAGCCCCCCATCCAGCTGCCCCTCCACCGACGAATCCGCTACATCCCACGAATGTCCCAATCTCCTCATTCTCTACTCTCTCGGGCTGGAGCGGACAGCCCCCTCCAGGTCATAACGGCCCGGCGCCTCAAGGGCCATATCCCCCGGCTCCCCAGGGGCCATACGCCCCTGCCCCTCGACCGGTAAATCCGCTGCATCCCTCGGCTGCGAACGTACCATACTCTCCCTACTCTTCTCTGGCGGGCTGGAACGGACAGCCGCCCCCTCCGGGCCATAATGGTCTGGCGCCTCAACCGCAATATCTCCAGGGCCAGCCACAGTATCAAAACACCCAGGGCCACCCTATGCCTACGGGTCCCTACGGCCCTGCCCCCGGGCAGCCGGTCTATCCTCATCCAAGTGCCTTCCAAGGTGGTCAGGGTGGTCAAGGCGGATACGGAGCTCCTTCTTGGGGATCGTCTCAGAATACAGGTCGTTAGAGGCTAAGCTTTCATGGGAAAATGCGCGCAATACATACGAGGTCTTTACTTCCATGGCATATTACACAGACCATCACCAGACAGAGACACTTGCAATCAAAGTTTCCTTTTGTGTCACGTCACATGATGGCGCTAGGCCTGACTCTCGCCGTCCCTCCTTCTCTCTTCTTTCCTTTTAGATAAGGTATTGGACAACAACATTGAGTCGGAGGCAACTGCAGTCCTTTTAGCTGTCGTCAAGATGCTACCTCCCTTGCGCTCGCTCGGTAGATGTTACATTCTGCTTTAACTGTGTTCCTGTGGGCCGTCAGAGACACGACAGTCCTCCTCGTGGTAGAGGGGATATGGTGGAGAGGTCTCCTACTGTGGGAGGGATAGGGAGGTGGACGGGCGTCTACGGACGGTCCTTTAACCCTACCATCATTATCACATCGAGGCCTTGGTCAATGACGAGCTAAAGCTGAGGTGTATGGCACGACCTCGGGCTTCTGCAGGACGAGGAGCCAGCAGCCCGTGCGAACTCTTAGAATGGCTGCTAGGTCCGGCTGCAAGGGGACGCACAGAGCTGAAAAAGAGCGGACAAGTCGGAGTTGCTTCGTTCTGGTGTCGAGGAGGGATGGCGGAATATCAAGCGAAGGATAGAGCTGCCATAGTGAAGGAATTTTTCTGACCTGCACAACGTCCGCGTCAGCAGTCGGAGCACTGTTCACGTGCAAGTCCTGGCATGGCCGCATCTACCGAAGCGGCGTCCACATTGACTTCCTACACCCGTGTTCTCGGCTCGACACAGTGCGCATTGGTATCCTCGAGGCAGCAGAAAGTGACCTTCATGAAGGATTAGTTGGAGCGAAAGTTGTTCTTATGGGATACCACGGCCATCGAGCATCTGATCGGCGAGACTCGACCTTGGTCTCCTATTGCCGGTCAAGGCCATTGGTGGCAGGCTCCGACCTGCTTGAAGTTGGGAGGAGGGAAGAGAGGGGTGCGATAGAAGTTTGTTGGTGTCGAGGCCTCCCTTTTTTTGGTCGTGGGCACGGACGATTGACGAGGAAAATTTCAAAGGAGAGGTCAAACAAGGGTGGGCGATTGTTCCCCCAGAACACCAGAACATGGGCTATGCCTTGAGACAACATGCAGCGAGCCTAAGGATTGTTCACGAGGAGGCTCCCCTGACACATCGCTGCACTGATGGACGAAACGGAAGAGAAGAGGACAATGATTATCAAACCTGTGTTGAACTCTTCCTACTCGTACATCCACTAACATTCCAAGCTACCAATTCGAGGTACAGGCAAATTGTGGCTTGTGTCTTTGGGCCCTCGGTGACAGTGTTGCAAAGGCTGATTGAGCGAACCATGACAATCTGCACGCTGGAGTTACTGACGCTGGAAGGGCAATCATGCGACAAAACAAATCGTCTCCTCGCTTGGACCACCTGCGGCCTCACAGGCTTCTACCCATTCAAGGTCAGGACTCGAGGTGTTGAAATACGCAACAATGCTCTTGATGCTTAGGAACACGTCCGTTGTGCTCGGGCGTCCACTCCACCACCTATTACCATCTGCCCATAGCTTGAACTGCAGGCTGCCACCCATGCCATCTGTTGGAACGTTCCGCCTGTTGACATGGACAAGTCTGCCGTCGACAAAATACTGCACGCCGAGGTCAGGGTGGCTGTCGAACCGGTATTCTCGGAAGACCTCGGGCTGGAAGTGGGAATCACTTAAAGACTTAAGCACAGTTGCATTAGGGATCGGTTGTCCATCTGCTGATAGCGAGGGGTGGGACGTGAAGCTGACGGTGTTGTTGACAAACGAGGTACCCACCGTGACTAGCTCGATGTCAATCTCGGAACTGTCGTCCTGAAATGTTGGATCAGCGGGGCAGTTCTGAAAGGAAGAGGAGCAAAAGAAGCTCACATGATACCAGAAGAACCCTGCACAGGCGCCACCATCAGAACCTTCGAGTTTGAAAACTGTACGATAGGACCCATACAACATGTCGAGTCTTCGGCTCTGGATGCCGGCGATGCTGACCGTGCCGTAAGCGTCAAATTCAGCCTGGGTCAAGCCACGTTGTTTCATAACCAGGTGCTGGTCCTTGATTTCAACATTCTCCCAGTTGTATTTGGCGTTGAGGATGGAGGGTGGATTATCGGCCAGCTGCTAGTAATCGTAGATCATCCAGTCCTCGTTAAAATGTGCGGCCAGCGGGTTATCGAGCATTGAGTCGACATCAATGGGGTAATTGATAAAGTCTTCGCGTAGATGATGAGTGTAGACTCCATCATGATCGTCTAGCAGCCAGCCACATGGACAGTTGGCACCGAGAGTGTGACGGACAAGAGTACTAAGTGTAAGAGTGGATATGATGAGAAGAGTATGCATCTTTACAGCTGTATAGCGGATGCGTAAGTATTGGTTGACTGAAAGACAGAATGGCTGCGTTGAAGCGGTTCCAGAAGAGGACACTGAAGACCATTGTCTGGGAGGAAGGCGCAGCTCGTCAAACCGAGCACGGCGATCAACGAATTGGTAAGGTAACGGCTGTTCGAGTGCACGCGGGCCACCGCCACTTCCCTTGCTCTTTCAGTAAGGTTTGTATCTTGCATCTGATACCTTTTTGACCTTGGCTTTGGCAGGGGTGGTAGGCGGCACACTGTCCTGGGGACGGAAGGCAGCGATCTGTCCATCCTCACCTGCCGTAAATATCGTGCCATGCTGTAGGAATCAGAAAGATGCAGAGACCAGGTTGGGGTTTGACGTACCTCATCATCCACGTAGACAGATCGAACGATCTCCCCACCATGGGTGTCTTCGAGCACGATGCGCCGGTCAAGACCGAGGCCGATTCCGCGGTCGACCTTGACCAGATCTACGCGGGAATAACTACGGGGAATCAGAGGAATCGGCAATACTGAGAGCTCCCCGACATACCTGTGAGAGCCACATGCCACGACATGGTCCTGCCCGCTTTGGAGGATGTCAATGACATATTCGCAAGGCACAGTTGGCCTGAGATCCCCCAGCTGGTCAGGCGCTGGTGTTTGCTCTGCCTCCACATCTACATCGTCCACGGTGAGAGAATGCAATGCAAGATTCTGGTCCGAGCTCAAAGCGTAGAGGTTTGCGGAGCCCAAGAAACCTGCCTTGTGGACCGGACCATGGTTGACAGCTTGGAGTAGGCTGTCTTGTTCCTCCTGAACTTGGGTGTCAAAGATGCAGACCACACCATCATCTCCCCCACTTAGTAGGAGATTATCCCTGGAAGGATGGAAGCCCAGGGCAGTAACTTCATCATTGACCTCAGTGTTCTGCCACCGTACTTTCGTCTGTCTTCGATCCCTGTCAGTGAGGAGCAATCAGTATACCAGTCCCAGATGTCAGCACCTGAGCCAGAAGGTCACACAGGCCACCATTGAACCTACCAAACAGACACGACAGAATCACTGCCAAGCGCCACGTCGTGGAGCCTACTTGCTAGAGCATTCACGGCTTTTGCTGCGGCAAGACGTCAGTCAAGCGTCACGTCTCGGTAATAGGCGTGGCAGTGTCACATACCTAACCCGAACTGCACAGTTTTCGATCCAGTTCTCAGATCGAAGACAGTTACAGCCCCATCGTCGCCCGCACATATTACCGCGGTCCCCTGGTCGGCCACCACCAATGAGGTCAGGCCACTGGGTGCGCCTTGCAATCTCCCAATGGTGGAGCGATCTAGACTGTCCCTGTTGACAAGGAGCAATTCATCCGCAGAGGTAATCGCCGCAAGCCCACGGTCTGCGACTGGGGCGATAGCAAACACATACACATCCTCCCGTCGAGACGGCGCACAGGCCGCTATCTGCCGATAAGTCTGCATGTTGGGGACACGGCGCTATCAAGAGTCAAAGCATTGGAAACTAACAAGCGGTGTGAAGACTTTGAGAAGAAAGCAATATTGTGCGATGGGCGCTCTAGGACCCAGCTGCGGCAGATGAAGGTTAGCGAAAGCAGCCTCGGTATGCTCGGTGCCAGTCCTGGAAGTCTACTGTAAGACACAATGCTTGTTGTTTCTACGAGAATATGGATAGTCGAGACTCCAGCTGAAGAGGGCTCCAGTGTTGGATACTGGGTAGACATGTGTTTATTGTGAAGATAGATGGGGGCTTGCATCTCAACCTGAATTTGAATCTCATCTTCATCAAGAGGAGTTTCTCATGGAGACGGAAACGCCTCCATCATCGAGGCTAGAAGCAGTGGAAGCTGCAGGGCTAGGCAGGGTTTGGGAGTGGCAGCTCGCTAGTTAAGCTCTCCCATTGCGAGGTTTAACAAGCCAAGCGGCCCTAAGACGTAACTAAGCCCGCCTAAAGCCTAGAAACCACGCCCGAAGAGATTGCGCCGGCCACCTGCCAACGTTGCAGCTCCTTTTCTCGCCTTTGGGGCGAAGAGAGCACGAGGGATGCGTTCCACTCGCTCTCTGTTGTGCTCAAGCTGCTCATAAGCCAAATCAACTCCCACATTTTATTCCATTCTCGCTGCTGGCGACGAGGATACCTACATTCACTAGACACATGATAAATCGCCCTCTACCTGCATTTCTCAGCGCTGTTGCTCCACGCATCTCGAATAGCCTCCGCACCTGACTACTGCACGCTTGCAGCTGTCCGCTCGTTTCAGATCCAAAGAGGTTGCATTAGGTGCTGCAATACCGAAGGTTCGGACGAACTACCACGCGCACAAGATATCCCTTCCCATCCCATCCCGTCCCGCGCACGAGGCAGTTCAGTTACGGGGTTCCGCATCACACGAGTCGTCAGCTTGCGCACGTCCCAATAAATTGCTCATCTGACTAGAGCACTCCTACACCTACCACATCAGAATACACCCGGGCCCCCCGCTGTCCGATCGCCATTACCCTACTCGAAACATTCCCCCGCCAGGGACCGAAGTATCCGGACGAGATATCTGGAACGCCGCCAGTATCGAAGCTTTTGTTTCCTCTTGGTCGCGAAGAGAAGGAAAGTCTGTGCAAAGACAGCCAGCACTCGCAGTCCCCATCCGCAGGCTCTTGAACGCGTCCCTGCTCGTATTCGAGAGGGCTCCTCCCTAGATCCAGTATCCGGAACGGATCAGCTTACCTCGACGATACTGGTGCTGCACGGCTGCGGTATCAAAAACCACTTCCTCGCACCGAACAGACAACCTCGCTCCGTTCACCCGTTTGCGGAATCTCCCATTCAAGTCGTCCAAGATGGGTCTCTTCGACAAGCTCCAAGCAAGTGAGTCTGCGCGCCCCTCCTCACAATGAACGTCCTCATGCTGACCACCCGGTGTAGAACTCGACCTCTACCGCCTCGAGCAGAAATACGCCCGCCGAAAGAACAGAAGCACGTTCACGACAGGCGCCGTGTACCAGGACGGAGAGTACTTTTACACCGGCGCCTCCAACGCACGCAGTCCAACCATGTCGACCAATAGCACTGGCAATTCGAACAACTCGACAAACAGCAACAAGAGGGGGTCGCAAATGTGGGTGCCGCCCGAGACCCGGAGATGAACTGCTGCGTCGCGTGTTTTAACGAGTTTCGTGCCGGCTAGGGAAATGGCACGGACTACTGGGTGGTCGTTTCTCATCTGAATCTTTTCGTGTTCTTGGGTTCACTGTCGATTGAGCATAGCATTGGCGTTAGCACGGACCCTTTCTCCTACCTTCTTTGTTGAATCAGCAGGTTTTATGTGCATGACTGGGAAGTTTCGAAGGCGCGAGAAGTATGAGCGAACGAGAACGAGGTATGGTGGTGGTGGCGGTGTGGCGACCGCAATGAGTTCAAGAGGAGAACGGAGACAGGGTAGAGCGATCGTTCAGCCACGACACCGCCGGCGAGAAGCGCCGTCTCGACGTCGAGAGATGCTGCTAGAAAGAGATATAGACGTATATATAGAGATACCCAAGTACATGTACAGCTCCAGGTACAGAGTATTGGTTACATCCTTACAAGTGAAGATACAGTCTAAAGATTTGTTCAACCATTCTCCACCAAGAACCGGCCATCAAGCATTCCAGTTCGCAAGTCGAGACGTGAGGTAGGTTAAGCGATTGTGCAATAACCCTTGACCCTCTCTATACCTCTTATATAGTCTCGTATATAGTCTAGTCGAGAAGGCCATGTCGACACTCGACACTTGCCCCTACCCTTCCATCATATCTTCTCTCACTTCGCCCCTTCACTCTCGGTGGATTTCCCCCCCCCCCCC